>WTSP01004501.1:0-44768 GCA_025331215.1 Actenoides lindsayi | reverse complement strand
TTACAGTTTTTTATCTTACTTCTCTTTGGTTCTTTAATAAAAATCTTCTGGGTTTTTTTTTTCCCCCCCCCCCCCCCCCCCAAGAATTTTCTTGTTTTCATTTAGTTTCCAGGAAAACCACCTGCCAAAGACCATAGTTTTCATGAGTCCTCTGTATTTTCATACCAAAGCAATACTGTCAATGATAAATACCTATGGACTAATTTCCCTTTGTGAAAGCAGTTCTGGCAAGACTGGCTAACGTATTGACTGAAAAAATATTTTGAAGATATGCCTGTTTTGAAATTGAAACTACAGGTAGACAAAAAGTGCTGCTGGCTTCTGCAGCCTGTACATTCAGATACAAAGCATTTAAACTTTTCAGGGGGGAAAATGTTTTGCACAGCAATCAGCTGAATACTCAAATGAAAGAAAATAAAAGCGCAGCCTTTTTATGTTGGTCCTGTGAAATAAGTTGTGATCATAGAAATACCTCTGGAAGGGAAATGAGTGTGATTAATGAAGCAAATCATACATTTTAATGTGTATGATAAAACAGTTATTCCAAGGAGAAAACAGTAACTTTAGCAATTCAAAATATTGTTGTTTGCACCTCTTTTTAATCTACTTTTTCTTTTTATTGACTTCAAGTTCGGGTAGGCTGGAGTTTATTGCCAAGACATTACTATTTCAAGTCTTTCACTTTCTATTTGCCTTTCTATTTTCTGTGCCTATAATGTTTGTGTCCATTCCCTTTCCCTCTCAAGCTGAAATGTTTTTTTTCCTAAGTCTTTCTACAGATAAATTAAGCACGAGGGAACTTTCCAGCAATCTTTCCCATTGCTACTCTGTGAAGCTAATAGGAATGTACAAAGGGCAAAATGCATTTCTAAATGTTAGATCCATTAACTTGCCAACCTTTATAAAGGTTGGATGGCAAGCCAGTCTTGGTATGCCTAGTAACATATTCAGTCATTGAAAACTAACTAAACATATGCGCAAGTGAAAAACGTAATGAAATACTGAGGATACATGTATATGAGATGTTTAATATTCCACTGAAAGTACTGGGAAACCACTGGTTTCAGCTAGCTTGTGAAATAAGCTACAGTACTTCTTACTGTATAGAAACAGAGTGACTTTTCCTGTGGCCCATTATTCCTTACTCTTCATAGGAAGGTATAGAGTACTGTTTTCACCTTGATTCCTGTTGAAGATCAGTTTGTCCTAAACCACAAATGTTGTAGTGTCATTCTTGGGGTAGTAATTACAGATGTTTGAAGACCTCACATTTCTAATAGTTTCTAGGTTACATTTATTCATTCTTGATCAATTCAATGATATTATCTTCCTGAATGTTTTCTTCCCACTTAAAATGTCATGCTTACTCTTGTAGCTTACGTTGGCACATTAGACTTCTCCTCACTTAGACTCCATTTTTGATCTGCGACATTAGATCTGTTAGGCTTCTCGTTTCCGTGATCATCTCCTTGGGCTTGCCACATGTTCCACTTCAGACTAAGCTGTTAGAGTTTACACAGTATTCCAGATGACGTTGCATGAGGAATTTTGAAGAGGGCATTAATGTTTCTTCACTTGCACAGTATATCCAGATTTATCCTGTGATCAAACGCATCTTTCTCAGGCCTGATGCGTTGGAAGCAGGAGAGGTAGCAGGCGTGATCAGTGAACACTGTGATGAGTGGATTGTTTCAATGTGAAATTGTTGATGAGCCATATGCCAGTCTGTAGACCTTCCCCAGCTTCTGCAGTTAATTTCTTCTGTGTTTAAGGTTATTTGTGTCCCAAAAAATGAGGAGAATAGCAGTTCCTTTTTAATAACCCTTAGAGGGAAATTGTAATGGTCAGTGCAAAATAAATGAGTTCAGAGTCTTGGGAAATACTTTGAAGTTGGTATGTAAGGTTCTGATATTCAGAAAGGTGAAGTGTCACTGGGCACTGCAAGGTAACTGCACTATTTTGCCATAGTCTTACTTTTTAACAAGGTAAATATGGGAAAGGGTACCTCTTACCCATGCTGTTTTTCTATACCCAACTTTTCTCCGTGGCAAGCTGCCTGCAGTTTACCTGTGGACAGCCATGCTCCTCAGCTCTGTCTCTTGGCATCGGCCAGTCTTTGCTTTCTGTAAGCTTTTTGCCACTTGTGTACTTCCCAGACATCTGTGACAAGTTAAAATGCCTTGTGCTGCTTGCCATTTCTTCTCCCATGGACAACATAAGCTAAGCCTTTGGATTTTGTCGGTGAAACAGGACCACACTGCAGTCCTTCACCTGGGAGTGGAGCTGAGTGTGCTCATGTCATGTTCACCTCAGCCAAATGTCATTTTTCCTTGGGAACACCCTCTCTCATGTCTATGCCTGCTGCTTTGCCTTTCCTTGAAGTGTTGTTCCTTCTAATATGACCTTTTCGAAGTGAGAGTGACCACACCTCAGTGTGTCTTCTGAGACTCTGAAATGCAAACATTTAATGCGTATTTTATACAGGAACTCCTGTATCAGGGAACCTGCAGTCTGTTTTGCTGGTGCAAACATTGCTGGGTGACTTACTGAGTTGTCTGCAATAGCTCCTAGATCTTTTCTTAAGAGACTGCAACTCATTTAGAACTCGTCTCTGTTTGTGTTAGGAGTTTGACTGAAATAAATATGCAGTAAATCTTTGTGTTAAAAACTGTCAAAGCACCTTCATGTTTAACCCAAGAAAATAAATTAGTTTTTAAAAAATATTTTGATATCATGAGAAAGCTAATTCTACTTCAGTGTGTTGTGGGACTCTTTTAGTCACATGCATCTGTAATCTGCATCTGTAATCTAATCAATAATCAATATCAGGATGACAGCTCCTCAATACTGTGCAGCTGCAGATAGTAGGGACTACCTTTAGCAGACGTCTGTGATGTGTTTACATCAGCTCATAAGAAACACTGCATGTGACGTTGTTACTTCGAGAGTAGCCTCATTGATTTAAGGGGACCTTTTGTAAAGGAAAGCTGTTAATCCAATATGAGTAAAGTAGCAAGAATCTGGCTCCTATAATGTAAGATATTCCTGTTGCTTAGCTGTAACTGGAGTTGCTTTGAATCTTTAAGTTACATTTTTTCAGACCCACACTATGCAATAGAAAGCCCCATTTTCACAGTACCTGTATCTATTCGGATTGATTGTGAATCGGATTTTTCCCACTTTTTCTCTATACTATGTGCTTATTTGAATTATATGAAAAGCCTTCTGTAGTATATATCCTGTATGAAGTAGCAATTCCTCGGTCTTTCCAGACACAGATCAAAACCTGTGCAGTTTATCCAAATTCAGAATGTCAATGCAGACTTCTGCAGACCTATCTGATGAATGACTATTTCACCGTATTTCACCATACTCTTTTATCAAAGCTCTATTGCTTACTTCATATGGTTGGGTCTCTTTTATATTTTTGTGTCAGCTGTAACTACAGTTCCTCAATTTTTTTCTCTGCCAGATTTGGCTGTTACATTACATATGAACAGATTATTTTGTGGCATGAAGAAGATCATTCATTTAAGACTGAATGGATTACTGATTACAAAAGAAATTATTCCCATGAACCGTGCATCTTTTGAGAAGGAGTAGTATTAAAGGTGTGTCTTCATGTTTAGATACAATTCCAACTTTTATCTGCCTGCTTCTCCAAAATGTACCAAAGTAACATCAGTGCTCCAAAGTAACAGTAGAAGTTGCTTCTGTAACCACATTCTGTCATTTAAATACGTTTAAACAAAGTCAGCAATTTGCAAATTATAGCCAATTAACATGTTTCAGTTCAGAATCAGGCAAAATATTCCTTCTTCCTAATTTGTACAGTTTGTTTGATTTATTCATCTATCTGCGAAAGATTCCATCTCAACTGACTCTAATCATCTAGAAGTTGCTCACTCTGTGGTCTCTGGGGAGATAAAGAGCTATTTTCTGAATGATGATCCAGCTCATCCAAAAATAGTTTAAATAAATCACAGGTATAATCTAGACATATAACCTGCAGATAGCTCAACTGAAGTGAGATGTGCCTCACCTTTGATATCTGATACTGTAGGTTTTTTTATGTGTTCATTAAGATTAAAGACATGTAATAAAGATCAAGACCACAGACTGTTTCTTGCATGTTCTGAAGTGATCCATGTCCATCTTTCAGTGCACTTGTGTTTACACAGTTTAATCCTGGACTTTTACCTTCCTTAGTATGATGGCAGGAGACTGGAAGGAAAAGACAGTGTGTCTGGGTACTTCTTAGGGAACCCTTTCACCTTGTGCACCTCCAACCTGGCCTTGCTGCTTCCCTGGGCACTGCGTTGTGTGCCTTGGGAAGTGTGCGTCAATAAATGTTTTGACAGAACTCCTCCTCTTAACATGCTATTTGTACATACAAGGTTTCCACTGCAAGGATGGCAAAGGCTGGAGGTCGTGTTTGAAGATGGGGTTAGATATGAGGGGGAGGGAAATAAAGTTTAATCTGCTGTTAAGGGAACAAAAGAGGAGCTGAAGCAGGTAAATGATGAGCAGGAGGGAAATGAGACAGCAAGTACTTAAATAAAAGGAGTGATTGAGAGCTCTTAGGAGTGCTAAGGAAGAGAGTTTTGAAAAGTGGAGTTTGGAGAACAAGTTCTCATCTCATTGTCATCTCAGGAATGTTCACTCTGCAGTACTTTTCATTGGAATATGTGTCTTCTGTAAACACTTGTAATTTGTGTCAGCAGAGCAAGCTGGTTTTATACTTTTCATTCTGGGACTGCTGCTGTATCCAGTCCTGTACCTTGAACTAACCAGTCTACCTTCATTCATAAAGCTTCAGCTTTCTCTATAATAGTAACAGCATTCTTGAGCTGATTCAGATTCATATCTAGACAGTTTATTTTCAGATCCCAAGACTGCTTTAAAGTGTACCTTAATACAAACTTCTCTTAGTGGTTAACTGTGAACCTGGTTTTGATTCAGTAGTCCCATGATCTCAATCCCAGTAGCTTTATTCTATCTCTTTAGGGTTTGTTTTTTTTACAGTGTGTCTTCTATAATAAATACACAGTCAAAAGAAAATGTACTAATGCTCTGAACAAAGCAAGCTTTGATTTCATAGTTTAGCAAATCAGTCAAATGTTATCAGTGTCGCTGGTTGGTGCTTCCACAAACACCACCTGTAGCGGCAGGTTTTTTGCCTTTGGAAGGCTTAACTTCTTCACAAACTACCAAATTCTCATTGATCAAAGCAAGACGGAGGCAAATCCATTTGTATCAATGACAAATGGATTTAAGATACTATATTTTGAGTCCTTTTAAAGTAAGTAATCCCTATAAAAGATCTCTCTGACTTTGGTTTTAACTGAATTTCCAATATGAATTTCCCCCATGTTGTAGAAGTCTCAAAATAAAGAAAGAGTCAAAGCACTGTATGTAAATACTTATATATAGCCCAAAACTCACAGTGCTTTTGTTGAATATCTGTGACCTGCAGGGGAAAAAGTAACAGAACCAGCTCTTACCTGGCTTGATGGTGGAATAGCCGAAACCCTAATGAGTTGACTTTAACACATAGTGCTGTAGTCCACTCGTAATCTCATTTTACTTCGAAATTATCACTCCATTAAAGTTAGGCAGAACAATCAGGAACTTTGCAAAACTGTCTCTTTCTATACATATTCGGGGAGAGAGGGCACAGATGGCACTAGATATGTGTGATTGCATATACTTGGATGACCATGGTAGTAGAATGTCTTTAAAATGATTGGTTTTCTAAATTGTCTTAACTAAAAAGAGTACGGCAATAGCTTGGTGTAAATGGATTGTTCATGTTTTTTCTCTCTATAATAGCTAGAAAAAGATTATGAATAAATAAATGCGGGACTTGGCAATGAAGGATGTGGTCCAAGGCAAATCGTATTCAACTGAAAAATGCTCTGAGCATTGATAGAGTTTGGACTTTGGGGGAGCTGATAAAGGGAGAATGGTCAAAATTAGAACTTAAAAAAAAACCCCAATTATTTTTCCAAGAATCTGCTCCATCCCCTTTTAAGTACAGACCTTTTCCCAAAAGTGCATTTAAAGAGTGTGGAGGCCAGGCAGGAAAGAGAGCAAGCTCACAACAGAAAGCTCTTTCATAAATGCAGTATGTACCCAGAGGATATTAGAAGTCTTCTGAGTAAACTGTATGATTGTACCCTGGCTGAAAAACACAAGAGCTTATAATTATGCTGTGTTGTATTTATTCGCTGGTGGATTCTTTTAGCCCTTCCCCCCCCCCCCCCAGGATATTCTTTATTTGCAGGTCGTGTGTTTTGGGTGTACTTCATTTTTAATACTGTTCATAATTTTGCTTTGGAACCATGATATTTATTAGAACAGTATAGCATATAAAAGCCACCTTTTTGCCTTTATGCAGCTAAAATAAATAACATATATAATGCATATCCATTTTGGTGCTGAATATATTAAGGCACATTCACAATACTGTACTTTACAGCATCCAACTCTGTGATTTAACTCTGCTCTGTACTATTTTTTTATTAAATCAGACAGATTGGTGATCTATTTTGCAGTGCATGGAATGTACGCGGTCCCCAGTACTCTTCATTCTCTGCACACTCTCTGTTCTTTAAGATATTTATTGAAATGGTTGGTGAGGTGCAACAAGCCAGACATAATATTCCCCTTGCCTTTTGTGCGACTACACTGTAATGAAGAATTAATAACAGATTCCTGAAGAATATTAATCATACTTTCAGAAGCCAGCAGGGAACAATTTAAGTGCAGGAAAATTAATGTAATGGTCCAACTCATAGGCCCATGAAGAAAGTCAGAAAAAATGGGCCCTCTAAAGGGCTTCCCTTCATCTCTGATGTGGTGACGTATTAACATAACTTGTCATGCAGACCACTGAGCTGCCTCCATCCTCAGCAGATCCCGGCCTTCTGAAGGGTCTGGCCATGTTGTCAGCATTCCTCCTATGTTCTGTGGGGAGGTACTGGCTGACAAGCCCTCTCTTTACAGGATGGAGAATAGATCCAAACAGAAACCATCCAACCGTTCCTGTAAGAATATTCCTAGTAGAGATACAAAGTGATCTGACAATCTTCATACATTAGCGTATGGGGGGGAATTATGTGGCCAGTGAAAATATTTACTTTGGATATTCTCAACATATTTAATTTTGATATCTTCAAAATATTTCATTACAAGCTTCATTCTTTTTAATTTTATATTTCACTTTTTTGGAAATAGATATGAAATTCAATTTCAAAATGAAAAATGGTGTTGAGCAAAGCTCCCGTTTTGGTTCCTCATCTCAAAGACGTCAGAATGAACATTCTGGTCATTCCTAAATTTTTTTCCAACATTTCTCCAGGCCTGGAGAACCAGCTGAAACCTCTTCATTCAGGGGAGCAGTTTAAATTTTGACAAATGGGTGTTTCTAGAGGAAAAAAATAATTCTGTCAGAGACAGCCTGGCAAGCCAGGGGGCAAAGTTCCCAGTGAAGCTTTACAATACCGTGTTTTCCTGACATGATAAATCTGTGGTAACTCTACAGTAGTTAGCACCTTCCATTTTTGTGAAATGCAAGGTCAGAAGTTGACCCTGCAAAACATCTTTAATGAAAAATTATAACCATCTGAGTATAACCTGTAAAAGAATTAATTTTTCAGAATCTCTTAAAATATTATACAAAGGGTAATCAGGTTAAAAGAAACTTATTAATGAGACAATGTGTTGCAGTGAAAAAAGGCTTTATGAAGGAGACTGTAGTGTTTCATGGCAGTCTTGTTTTTTAACTTTACTAAATGAAGAATAAATCTTGGGTCCAGGGTAAGCACAGAAATGATTGACCAGTGAGAAGGTGGCAGCGGCGTGCTATTTGTGAGAGTGGTGATTATTTGAAGGAAAAAGGGGTTTGTTGCTGTTTTCACAGGTATGTTGAATAGAAGAGACTTCAGTGAAGCAGTCATGAAAAATAGTTGGAGGTATCCGTATCAGTCTTTTGATATCCCTGATGACTTTTTCATTCATTTCTAGTGTAAAGAGTGTTCAGTGTGCGTAACCTCACACGGCCAGCTGCTCACCAGAGGAACTGGGAACTGCTGCTGCGTGGCTTTGCTGTGTGCTGGCAAGCCATGTCAGTGGCTCCTGCTGGTTCTTTGGGGAGGTGGGATGCTCATCACAGTAGGTCAGTGGGGGAGCTGCTCATGGCTCATTGATAGTCACTGGGGCTCAGCCTTTCTCTTTGTCCAGCTCATCCTGTGTGCCTCCTGCTGTCCTGTTGTATTAAATGCCAAGGATAACAGCCTTGCCTTTGTGCTTAGTCATGGGCCACTTTGCAACGCTGCAAGGAATTGAGCTTTTCCGGCAAATGGGAAGGCCTTATAAATCTGAACTGAGCCCGAAGGATGTGCTGTGGCTCAGAGAAGCAGTGTGTGAGGAGCTGTATTAGGCCAGTTGAACTTGGCAGTGTTTTTTCCCCCACATCTTTTGGCAGGAAGGGCTTCTATCCTGAATTTTAGAACAGTGTTATCACAAAATTTGTATCCGGGTCACTCTTCATGCCTAGTCAGCCAACCAAAAGGGACCCCTTGTCCCACTTAGTAATAAAGGTGGCAGGTGTGGTGTATGTCCTTGAGAAAAAGTCTGCAAATAATAGTGTTTCCAGAGACTCTGTAAGACCTTTAGGATTGCTCTGACTTTTGCTTAAATGTAGAGATGAGGACATGAGGGTATTGCACTCTGTACTGATCTTCCTCAATTCACTTCTTCAGGTACATGTGACACTGCCCCCCGGGTTAAATCTCCAGAGATCACACAAGACATGAAAAAGGCTCATATTGGTCTTTTTGCCCTTGCTTTTGGGCACGAGCATCAGTGGTCCAAAGCTTTCAAATATTTCTTCTGAATCTGCATACTGGATATAGATTTTTAGATCTTTCAGGCAAAGGAGGAATGACTTTGCATGTTGAAAGTAGGAATCAAAATGCATAGTGTCTGAGTTTGGGTTCTGGTGTAAAATCCCAGTCAGCTCCTAGCAGAATTTCATAAGGGCACGCAAGGAACACCTTGATTAAAACAGTGGTCTACTGAGCCTACTTTCTCACTGCTTCTTATTGTATTAATTCAAAGTTTTCCTCTTATTGGAAAATTAAGTAGCAGGTGTAGTTTAAATGAACTGTAGCAGACTGGGTTTAGTGGTGTGGTAAATAGATTGTGATATTCATTTCCAATTAAAGTTCTTTTGCAAAGATCAATGAAGCACATTCTCATAAATTGAATCACAGTAAACTAATAAACAAATTTCTTTCAGCCTGCTGATGGCAAATTTTTATTTCCTTAACATGTTAGATCACATCATGGTATTAATTATATGATGCATGAGCAGCAAAGAAGCAATCATTTATTTAGTGATAATTTTATATTTATTTTTACCTTGGAATTAGCTTTACAGATAATTCTATACCTATAGGCAAGGAACATTAAGCATCAGAAAAAGAAAATTTCAAGTGAATATTTTTAATGCTTGGCTTCTGTCTATCATCCAAGGAGATTTTAAAAATCTTGTTGATGAATGCACTGCATTATTTGTTTTGCTGATTAAAAGGGCCACTACATGTGGAAGGGCGCGCCATAACCTTTAAACCCAATTAATATATGAGGCATTCACATCAGTAGCAGCAATGTTCATGAATAATAGAGGAAAGGCTTAATTCTGCATCTGTAAACACACTGCTGTAGTGATTTAAAAGAAATAAGATATTAATTTACCAATCTTAAATGTCAGCATTATGTCCTTAGCATATAGTAAGTTGTGACAGTTTGGGGGGATCCTACTCTCACAGTGTAAGACTACATTTTGGTCCTGAATAGAGCACTGATCATTGATTGAGGTCCCTGGGAGGATACCAGCACATAGACTAGGCTTATAAAAATGATAAAATAAAGCTCTCACTGTATAATCATGTAATTTCTTGAGAACCTGTCATTATTGTAGGCATGTGAGATGCCTATCAGAATGGATTAAACATCCCCAGAAGCAGCTTTTTTAGGCTTCCGGTACATGAGGTTGTGTAAGCCAAGCTTAGGTTTGGAAGACCAAGCTCTCTCTGATCCCTTGTTAGGCTGGTGGGGAGAGATCCATTTTCCTGGAGGTCATTCAAAGCCCCAAGGTTAGACTTCCCTGGTATGTTCTCTGGAGAGGCTGATCTCTCACCTTCAGCTATAGAGGGAAATCTGAAGCTCATTTTGTGAATATCTTCCATGTAAGTAATAATAATTTATTAGTCTTTTTCTGAATCGTTAGTTTCAAGTCTGGACATACTTGTCTTCTCCAGATGCATCCACATCGCCTTTTCTTTCCACGTAAGAGAAGCTGTTGCTTTATTGTACTTTGGGATCTTTATTTTATTCTGATTTTTTCCATCTGCTGTTCATCTCAGACCATTTTTTTTGCTAATGACTGACTCCTCTTAGTTAATAGAATTGAAATGCATCCTGGAAGGATTCCCCAGGTTCTGCAGAGCTACCTAGGAGAGGGTTTTGCAAGTGGAAAGCTGTTGTTTCCTGCCTTGGATGGACACCGACTGTGGAGAATTTTGCTTCTGAAAAGATGAAAACCTTGTAGTTGCCTTTGTCTTATTTTTAATGCAAAACATGTCTTGAAATTTTGCAGTCAGCCAAAAATCTTTTTCAGGCTTAAATATAGTCATTGTACAAATGCAGGTTATCTGGAAAACCAGCATTTATTTTCCTTATGAGACCAGAGCAAGAGATAAAAGGGGAAGATTTAGGTCACGTAAAAGGGAAAATAAAGTGGCTGGTGACTTTGTGTAGCTCACTTGCGTGTCTCCTTTTCAGTATTGCCCTTGTCCTTGAGTTCCTTGTATTCCTTGGGTTTGTCGAAGGGTTGAACTGTAAAGTGCAATCACAGTCATTTTCTTGTTCTTCAGCCCCCCAGCAGATAGGTGCAATTCTCTGGTGAGAACATATTTTCTGTTCTTCTTAGTGATCTTTTTACAAAAGCCTCTGTAAAAGCGATTACTGTGTTTCGGTCATAGCGTTAAGTGTCTTGGGAGGGAAGGGGAGTGAAATAACAGCAATCTGTCTGTAATTATCAATCATTAGCTTTGCCATTTGTGACAGTTTCCAGAGTGGAGGTGGAGGTCTATATCTGGATATGCCAAAGTCCTACTGGTGATGCCAAGTGGCTATGGGTACTTGAAAAGTCCTTGCAACAGGTAAAACACCTTCCAGCTTGACAGCGAGCAGGGTCTGCTTTAGCTCCTAGACCCGCCTTGGTTTTTTTCCGAGTCTTTTCCAGAAGACTGGAAGTTGAACTCTTTGAAACAAGCAAAAATCCCTGTTATCCTCAAACTGTGGATATTTTTGTTCAGCGTGTAAATGCCCAGTCCTTTTGGCTCACTGTGCAGCATCAGAGGTGGCTCGAGGCAGGGGGTTCACACACATCCTCTGGAAGTTTCTGTAGCAGCTGTAACTCAGGATTGCCCAGTAAGTTTTATGAATGAGTATAAATTAGTTGTGATCAGGAGAAATACTAGTGTTAATCAAATGCTAGCCAAAGATACTCTAGCAACTGGGGAGCACCATTCCATCTCATACATTCAAGATATTCTATTAAGCTGGGAAGTTTGGAAACCATTCCAGTAACGTAACAGGCTTCAGATGGGAGGAAAATTAATCTGCAGCTTAACAGACTGAGAAATACTTACTGTAGTGCAAAATAAGTTTTGCAGTATGATGAATTGCTTGTGTTGTGTGGAACAGGACATGAGATGGAAGAAAGTTTGAACATGGTTTCCCTGAAAGAGCAGAGTTTGACTTGAGTTTATTTGATATCATCATCCAGCATCCCTTCTCTGCACCCAGCATTTGTGTAGATATTAATTGGGGTGAACTGGAAGTTGTGTGGATATGTGGGTAACTGGGTTGTATATTTTTGTACATTAAAGTTTATAGAAAGTCCATATCTGGACTTTTAGCATAAAGCTAAACAGTTATGGGATTAATTTAATGCATACATTTGTTCATGTGCATAGTCACCTCAGATTTGTATGTGAGGAGGAATTTGCTGATTTTTGTTGAGGGACCTGGTTAGATTTCCCACCAGCTTCACTACAACAAATAGCAAAAATCTCGGCCACACTGAAGTCAGTGATGGCATCGGTACCAACGTAATAGGACAAGGACTTTTGCCTAGATCCTTGGGATAAGACAAATTTCTATATTAATATATTTTCTTCTCAAATGTTGAATATAAAGATGAGAGCTATATGTTGGTAAAAATATTAACTGGTACTAGAAATACTAATTTATTTTTACTCATGAAATAATTGGGTTTGATTCATAAAAGCTCAGCATACAGCACCAGTCTATTATGTTGACAGAAGAACACCACGCGTAGTCTCTCTGAAAGTAGGGCACCTCTTGGTATACCTATGATCTATATGAACAGAACAGTAAGTTTCCTTCTCCCAGCCCTCCCCAAACTTTTCTTCACAATCATCTTAATTACATTCCCATATTTTGAAGTCAGGCATTTTATCTCTGGCCTGAATAAGCATGGCAGCGAAGCTACCCATGGGTAAAAGAGGGATGAAGATACTGCATGTGCTAAAAGCTTCTGTAGGTTCAAATCAGCTGGATGGAAGCACAGAAGAAAAATGCAGTGTGGGCTGTTAAATATAACCAGACTGCCCCAGCTCAGGAGAGCTGCAAGTTGCTGACAGACAGGAACCTACTCTGAGGAGGTATCACTGTGTTTCTGCCCCCTTCTTAGAGTCTTTCCCAGGTAGGGAGGATTTTGAAGAAATGGGTGGAACTTCTGCCCTACCTGTATGAATTCTCTTTTATTCTTAGGTTTTTATCTACTATACTGTTGAGATCCCTGCTTAAAATCCCCTTCTTCCAGAAATGTTTTTCTTCCTTCTTTTCACATTCTTCTTATCTTATGAAGCCTTTGCAAGAATAGTGCCATCTCTTATGACTCTAAAGCCTGATTTAAAACTATGATATAGAAGTATTTTTAATTCTTAAAAATAGTTCAGGACATCTGACAAACTGGGGAATAGCTGCTGAAATGGAAAGGACCTGTGGAGATTTGTTTATAAATTTAGGCTTCTCTGTTCTCATGGGCGATTTGAGTGATTCCAGCTTACACAGAGTTTGAGGCCTTCGATCACCAGGTAATGATGTGGTTAACAGAAGATTGGATTTCACGCAAGAAGCAATTACCTTGATTGATAAGAAAATTTGAGAAAATTCATTCAAGACTTAATGAGAATGACAAGGTCATGGTTGAGCCAGGCATCCACCTTGAACAGATAACGTTATGTGTTTAGAAGTAATGCAAAGACAATAAGCTCCTCAAAAAATGGATCATTTTTATCTACACTGAGATGATGAATGAAAACATTAGACTTGTGCCTGTGACAGAGTCTGGGGTGTGAAGATCAGGAGAGATTCTTCACAAAGTCATTTATAGCACTAGTATTGCTGCTGTCTCTTTTTTTTATACCATTAAAAAGAATATAAAATGACTTTCAGAATCTTTGTGGCCTCAAAAATCATCCCAGACCTTTATCTTAAAACTCTGTGAGGTGTTTTGTCTGTCAAGAAAACTGGAGGTCATAAGAGAGGGGATATCATTCCTGACTCTGTGCTCCTCTCCTTCTAGCCACAGTGGGGTCTCTTAGGGCTGTCAGTGAAGCCAAAACCACTTTTTAAATTCATGAATCCTGGACTCTTCCTTAGCCTGGGTTAAAAAAAAAAACCAACTATTGCTAAGGTAACTAAATAAGACATTAAAAGGAGATAGAAATAGATGAGAAAAGGAGATGATGTATTGCTTCAAACATGCCAGGAGTCATTTATGGAAAAATACATTTACACATGTGTAATTTCTATTTTGAAGTGGTGCAGTGGATTTTGTTTTGTTTTCTGTTGCAAATGATGAGAAATGGACATGGCCAGTAGAAATGGTAACAAGTACTTCTAGCGTACTTTAAATATGAGTGTTTGATGCCACATGAAAAGTAAATCCTGTGCTTTAGTACTTATCCCAAATTTGACTACATAGTGCTCTTCTGCTTGTTTTTTCTTGATGTGTCATAAGTATTGGAACCAAATAATTTAGAAATTTCTATCTATATCTCATCCTAACTTCTGGCTCATTTTCACTGTTTTTAATATTTATTTGTGCATAGTGACTCCAACGTATAGTAAGCCTTTTAAGTGCATGTGGCTTCACCCTTGGAGTTAAGTCCTCCATAGAAACCTCTTAAAAGGCAGAAAAATATGTTCTGTTTTTACTATTTAGGCAAAATCCTTACAAGCAGCATACCCAAAAAAGGCATTTGGAATGTACTTTGGAAGAGTTGTATCATTCTATTTCAGAAAAGTGTGTTTACAAGAGTTTATGTTTGCTTATATAAATATTTTTTTTCAGAGTTTGCCTGTAGTGGGGGTAAATTACATGAAAGGGAAAGTAATTGACAGTAGAGCAGAAGGTAGTTGGATATATTCAGTAGATGATAGTCTTTGTTGGACTGTAAGCACTTTTCTGTGTACTTCATTCAGTTTTCATATAATAGGTGGCCACAAGGATGAATGTAGGGAAGGTAAACATACATTCCTTTTCTGTGGAGTTTGTAAACACGTGTAAGGAAACCTGCAGCTCTTCATCCACAGCAGGTGGACTAATCCTGCTTTCACTGAGCCAGTGCCAAGTGCCCGCCCCTTAATTCTCTATTCATTTCACTGTTTTTACAATTACACAGAGTAAAAAGTGCTTTCTGCTCACCAAAATGGGATTTCTGAATCATTTCCACAGAACCCCATTCTGCTTTTACAGAACACTTTTAATTTCACCTCTAATAAATTCTGCAGAACTCTCCTAAAATAGCCTCAACTGTAACTTAGATGAGGCAGTGGGTCTGTTTTCAGGTTTCAGTAAATAATATATTGAAACTACTTGTACTTTATAGAATTTGTTTATATTGTTACCAGTAACCCTGCATGGAAACACACTTGAAATGTTAATAGATCATCCTACGCTTAGCTTGGAAGCATCCTACTGCACTCCTAATACTATTAGGAAGATTAAATTATGAGTCAATGGACAGGATTCTAACCTAATTTAACAGCTTTAATACCAGGACATAAGGCATAATGCAGACAAAAAAAAATAAAGTAAAATTATATGGAATTGCTTCTTGTGATGTAAATAACCCTTTTTTAAATATTTGCATGTTGACTTTGCATTTCTAATGGAAATTATTTTTCAGCAAAAAGAGAGAAGGCGTGTCCTCAGCAACAGATAAGTTACTTTGGCAGAAGGACAATTTTGAAAGGAGATTGACGTATGAGAGCATGTTGGATAGATGCAAAGGCATGATGCTTGCAGGGCAGTTGTCTAGGCCTCCTCAGGCATGCTGAAGCTTCTTTCTTGCCTTGATGGCTGTATGATTTCTCCTTTTGTTCAGGTTATGACTGTTGACACTGTTTCTCTTCCTTGTCAGTTTGCAGAAATTGTACTCCCTTCTCTTACCCACACTGTTGTTTCAGTCAGCTTGGTTACAAAATCCAGCAAATCTCTTATTCTTGTCTAAGAAAACTCCTACAAATTGTTACAGACACGGAAACCTTTAGTGCTGTAGCCGTGTTTCCCCAATGACAAATGTGGGACTTAACTGTGAACCTGCTACAGGATCTTAAAGGCTTGATGTGATGAGATTTCCAACATGTTCTTAGTGGAGCTTAAAAGATTGGGATTCCCTTAGATGTTTTCTTCCTGAGTTACCAAGATACTGTTGATATTTACGTCTTTTGCCTCTTGCTGCATGTTTGCAGCAAGGATGGGAAGCTTAACTGTCCCATATATCATGGTGTTTCCTTTCCTCATGCAGATCTACTCAGTTTAGTTCTGAACCTGAAACCTTACCGAAACATCACGTATTGACACTTTCATCGCTTAGGACTTATTTTCCAACATTAACGAGTTTAAAATATTTCTTACAGTTCTCAGCTGGAATGGAAAGTATTGAAGTCTTCTGAGAAGCATTCCTATGCTGTTGGCTTTTCTCTTGTGGATATTTTTTTCCTGGTTATTTATTTTGTTGTTAGACTTTGATCCTGAAGGTGCCTAGAGCTTTAGATAACCATCTTCATCAAACTGGGTCATGCATCCAACATGTTCTTGCACAAATTTAGAGGTATCCTGCAGAGGTCATTCATTTTTATGCAGTAGACAGTTGTGATTCCTGATGCATTCATTAGGGAGACCATCTGGGGGAAAAAATTCAGACAAGAGCAAGGCAATTTATCTTCCTTT
Organism: Actenoides lindsayi; assembly: GCA_025331215.1. Taxonomy (NCBI): domain Eukaryota; kingdom Metazoa; phylum Chordata; class Aves; order Coraciiformes; family Alcedinidae; genus Actenoides; species Actenoides lindsayi. Next base: position 28,426 of record WTSP01004501.1, on the reverse strand, counting down.
ATTGATGGCAAAACCATGAATCTCCTTGAGCTGGACATCTGCCTTGGACTGATGCCATGTTGAACCTAAGGTCTCTGAGAAAAGCTCCGTTACTTTCTTAGAGTTGAAAGACACTCATTTTGTGTTATTCCTCTTATTGTGTGTCCTTCCCTCTGTAGAAGAGGGAAACATGTTAATGACAGATATGAAGTCATCAGATCTTCAGAACTTTGTCACCTAGTCATTCAGCTTGACACAATGCAAATTTAAAGATGACATAAATCAAGAGAGGGGTTTCATTCCAGTGGGCGGCAGCACTGATAAAAGGGAGAGAGGCCTGTTGGGGAAGCAATTAATAAGAGAACCAGAGCAATAAGTAATCTGTCCTCCTTAGCTAAGTATGGTGAAGCACATGCTTAGCTTTTCAGATATGGATAGCTTCTTGGAAGCCGTTCCTTCACTGGAAACTGATGAAAATAACCACATATTGAAAAATTATATATTTATATTGGAGGAGATTCCTTTGGATTGGGAATTGTTCATTTTGACAGACCAGACCAGCAAATAGGAACAAGACGTTTTCCTCATTTGTTCATGTATATTAAAGGGTTCTCCAATGAGAACTCTTCCCTCTCTATTTTATGAGTGACTGATGCCAGAAGTTTAAGTTGAGTGAAATCTTGTAAGACATAATTTTCAAGTTTGCTTGAGTTCCTGTTTTCTTGATCTTCCTCCTCCTTCATCAGAGTTCCCATGAGCTGTCAGCTGCAACTTTAAATTTGGCCTCCAACTAGTTTAGCTGGTTTAAGTTTAATTGGTTTGGGATTTGGGAGAGGGGAAGACAAGGGTTAATCAACTCGTGTTTCTACTGCTTGTTTAACCTTTAAAATCAGAACATTATAGGCTGTGAGGGGTTTGAGATGAAATTTCCATTCAGATTACAGTGACAGCTTCAACGGGACTTTGCTTTACAAGGATTTAAAATCAAGAGTTTTCACTTTTTCAGAATTCAGTGCTCTTTTTCAGCTTAAACCATGGGGATAATTCATTATCATTCTTGCTAGGAACTCTTTTGGCACAGCTAACTTGCTAACTTAGCTTTCATCCGGGCTTTATACTTAATGTTTTCTTTCCTATCAAGAACTGTTGCAATCCAGTTTAACCTTTTAGAGGGTTTGTCACGATGCACCAACTAAAGCAACTAAACAGGCATCAAACTAATCTCTTCAGTCTGGTGTGATGAATTGCCAGTTGACTGGGAATACCTATTGTTGACAGATGTTACATTGTACAGTTGTGTTGGTATGATTCTTATTAATGCAATTCTTACTAAAATGATTTCTAGGCAAAGCCCTTGGTACTGTATTTTAATTATCATAGTTGAAAAATATTCCAGAGAGGTTACTGTCCTGTCTTTTTTTTTTCCACTGAGTGTTTCCATGAACTATTTTTGTAAAGTGAACCATTCAGCTGAAATCAAAATTGAGTTTAATCTAGACATTTGTAGGAACATAGAAACTGTCATAACACATCAGAGCAATGGTTCATCTGGAGTGGCTAAGGTGTCTTGCCTTTGACAGAAGCCAAGGCCAGATGCTTCAGAAAATGGCTTAAAACCCCTATAATGGATAATTCAGCAATAACATGCCAAGGGCGGGGTGGGGGGGCGGTGGTTCTGGCCAACCTCAAGCAGGTAGCAACTGCTTTAGTCCTGAAGTATGAGGGTTGAAATCCCTTAAACACTGTAACAACACACTTACCGTGCTCATGGAAACTTACTGGGTCATTTAAATGTCACATTTCTCATTTCAATGAGCAGGCAGATTTCTGTTGCTTTCTCTAAAACTTCATTTTCCCAGCGTTGTACTTGCTTAATTATTTACCCAGTACACCTCTTCCCAGCCCATGTTTTTCCCTCTGTCTCCATGTGGGGAGTTTATGCCCATTTCAATAAGAAACAATCTTCTGTCTTGCAGCTTCCTGCAGATGCTTTTGAGCACTTGACAAGTCTTTTCTGTTCCACAGCAGAAAGGCACCCTGTTCCATCTCTGGTGCTGTAGATCCCATCAGCAACAGCAGCAGCTGCTGCCAGGATACTACAGACCGTAAATCTGTTGGTAATGACAGCTCTTCCACGGCCTCTCCAATCTGCGGCTATCAGAAACCCAGCTTTGGACAACAGCCATCCTTTCATTTAATATTTGGCTGGCTGGCTAGCTGGGTTGATTTCTACCTAGAAGCAATAGTACTTCTAAATTGCCTGGAAAACCTCGCTCTCTCCCAGTGTAGACACGAAATTTCAAATATCATCTTTAAAAGATAATTTGGATTGTATTTTTGAAGTGTCCTTACAGAGAAGTATTCAATGCCTGACTGGTTTTTGTTCTGGTGTCTAAGTGAATATGTACATTGAGGATGCCTGGGCAAATTTGTGCAGAATCCTGTCTGTGTTTCAAGTGCACAAGGTATTAGGAATTTTGAATGCAAAAGGACTGTGAGATGAAAACTGTGAACAAATCTGCCTTGCAGTGATTTTTTTCCCAAGTATTCTGCAGCCGAGTTTATGCTCAGATACAAGCTTGCTTAATGTAAATGAATGAGAATATGCACTAGTTTGATCTCTCTTTTTTCTTATCTCCTCCTCTACTTCTGGCACTAGTGATGAGTATCTAATGGCAAAGCGCTAGCCATGCAGCAGTAGTTCACGTTTTTCTCTCAGGAGGAAATCCTTGGCTTTCTCCATGTCTTTGAGGTTCCAGATGAGAACTGAGACATGTATACGAGAGGGGATTTGGCCTCATTCTCCTCCCCATTCCACTGGAGCTAAACTGGTTTGACACTGCTGAAAATCAACAGCAGTACATTGGTAAAAGAACTGAACAGCCCACATGTAAACATGGGATGGGATGATGTTGTTCCATTGCTGAAACCCTGAAAGAAGGTTCTAAGCTCACGTGTCCTTCTGGTACAATATGAGACTTCTTGTCATGCTGCCATGGGACTAAATCCTGAAACCAAAGATCCAGATGCCACCCTAAGATGGACTCAGCATGAACACTGTTAAATTAATTTGGCACTAGAATAGATTAAATGCAAATATTGACCTTTTTTTTTTTTTTCCTCCCTTTATATTAATCCAGTAGGATAACTGCTTAAATAAAAGTTGAGCTTTGTTGCAGTAAATTATGTTTTATGCTGGCAATATTCAAATTAAAAGAATGACCCTCTTAAATCTGGTCTTAATAGAAATTCCCTGATGTTTTTAATGATTTCTTTATTACAGTTCTTATCCTGCCATGAGTTGCTTTTGTTTCTCAGTAATTACTAATGATTAAAATAACATGGTATGCAAATGCTGTAGCGGAGCTGTAGATTGAGCTTCTTTAAGGCAGCATTTCTAGCTGTGCCGCCTTTCCTTCCCCACAGCCACCTTGTTCATTTTGTGCTCTTTCTAGGGTCAAGTGTATCTCAGTACAGAAACCATTTAGAGCTTACAGGGTTTTTTTCATGGTAAGTGTTATCACCCTCATTTTTTTGAAAATAATAGCATAATGTAACTCAAGAAAAGGTCCATCTCTTGAGTGCAGTCTGCTGCAGCTGATGGCAGGATTTCCTGTGGTGTCAGTAATTTTCTTTTGTGTGCTGTACTTGACCCTAAAGTGGTGTTTTTATCCTCCCATCATAAACAAACCATGGAAAATATTTTTATTTGCATTGTTTCCTTGAGAATGGAAAAAAGCCAATTAGCCAACTTTCTCCATTTTCACTTTCAAAAACTCCCTTTCTTGTATTTCAGAAAAGTTTGGCATTCATCTGTTTCTTTTCCAAAGGAAGTGTCCCTATCGCTAGTTCTGAGAACAGCCAAAGCAGATGCAAATCTTCAATAAAGACACATTTTTATCCTGATTAGAACCTCTTTACAAGCATTATAAATCTTAATACTTTTTGTGTATTTAGTGGACTGTAAATTAGAGGATTGAGAAATGTTTTGCTTCAGAGATAGATTATCATTTCAGTTTGGAATGGAAAGAGAATATGTGTCCATTATGTTGGATAAATTGGAGATGTAAACTAGCCTGCCAGCAAAGCCACCTTTGCTGGCACTTGACCTGTCAGTGAAGTTTAGTCCTGTACATGCTTTCCTCTTCCATTGTGCTTGCAGAAATGCTGAGAGCAATTATCAAGCACCAAGTCTGTCTGTTTCTGTTGGCTTATTTAAAAAAAAAAAAAAAAAAAAAAAAAGCCATTTGAAGCTTGCTCTGGTTTTTTGATCATGTTTCACGTTGGTTCTTTGAAATTTTTGGACAGCTGATGCAAGAAATCTGGGACTGCCATCTTAGCCCCAACTTGGTTGACTAAACATATCCTTCTAGAAAAAAAAATAAAATAAATAAAGTAGACCAAAATTCAAAACTCCAGCACTACCCAAACTGCAGTTCTAGCAAAAGCTGTATGTCGACAAGACCTCTGAGTGAAGGTTGAGGGGGAGAGCAGCCCTGCAGTCCCCTGGCACATCCATTCTGGGGCTATGCAGATGCCTGGCATCTTGGACAAGAAATCGACATGAACAGAGGCTGCACCCCATCACAAACAGACACAATACCTCAAAATTGGGCTACTTCTCTGGAGGTTACCAAACTTCCTAGTTCTGGTTTGCTGTACTTGATATCAAAGTCAATTCCCACCAGACTTGCTTGTAATGAAAATACATTCCTAAATGCAAACTGTATCTTTCTTCCTTAGAGTAGCAGTTGTCCCCTGTGCAATTAACATATTTTACAAAACAGATGACTCATATCAAGAGCATTCTTAAGGTCCACTAAGAAACAGATCGGTTCTTCAAACAAATCTGCCTTTTCATGAAGCAGCAGTCAGGAAAGCTCACTTACTTCTGTGCTGATCATTGCCTGCTACTATCTTTCGCCCATCACAGATGGCAGGAGGCACGTTTGGGACCATTAATAACAGAAGCTGTCAGCAATTGTTTTAATGATATAACCGTGCTGCCTCCTCTAAACAGAAAATAACATGATTTGCGTAGCAAAAACTATTGCTCAGTGATAGGGACATCATCATCTGTCATCTCTGTTTGTTTTATTTCTAAGGGAGCTAATCAGGAAACTGGCAGTGCTGCAAACTACAACCAACTACCAGCCGCCTTCTCAGCTCCAAACACTGTGCAAAGCCAGCATTTGGTTTTCCTGTGACTGATCAGTTCTTCTGAAACACATGTAAACTACATCTGTGCATTCTGTCATGGAGGTCCACCAGTTGATACTCTGAATATTTTACCAAAGATGCTTCAATATCTAGTCTAATTGAGCTGTTTTCTGAGATGTTAATTTGAAGTCTTTAGTGGATGCTGCAGTTGTCTTGTTCTGCTGTATTGTCTCTGGAATGTTGTAAGCTCAGATCTGATCTTTTCATTTTAACATCGTTCTAGACCTTCCCATTTCACTTTTGAGATCCCTCACTTGGGCTCAGCCCTTGCATGGCAAGTCCGTGATATAATTCTGCACTCTTGGATTGCTCACAGATTTCTTAACTATTTTCTGATTCTCCAGCACATGGGGGAACTGGTTTGCTGTGTAGAGTCTCAATATTTCCCTGAACACAGACAGGTCAGTGACACAAACATCTCAGTGCTTTGAATATTTTCCCTTTTTGTTGACATGAGTCAATGTCAAGGACACCTCTTTTTATCTTGAACTTCCACTGAGGTCCTTAGACATACCAGAAAGTGAAGGTTCCCATCTTCAGCAAGTCAGAAAATGCTTCACTTTTCTCCCTAAACTGGCATTTGTCTTTTGTTTTCCACTGATAGACAATAATTTATGTATAGCTCTCTGTACACACCTAGAAAACAGTATAGAAGGTACTGGCAGAAAGGAGCACATAAATAAAGATACCTTGCTTCTTATTTTAAAGTTGAAACTGCTGGTTTTGTTTCCTTTTACCTCAATGTATTTTTTATAGCATGTTCACTTTTCCTGTTGACATAATATTTTCTTGATTCATATTCCTTAATCATAAATCTTTTTCCTCTTAGTTATATTCACCTCCACTTTATTGGTTCTTTTTTCCCCCCCTCCTCTTATTATTTTGACTTTTTTTTCCTCTGTTCTCCATCCTTTGCGAGATACCAGCCCCTCTCTTCGCTGCGATCAAATAACATAATTGCGTTTCTGCCGACACTAAGGAGATAACTCCTTTGCACGCATCCCTTTCTTGCTAAGTGGTACAGACAACTCTCAAGTGATGACAAAAGCTAGCTAAGCAGTGATGAAATATAAACATTGTCTGGCACACTGCTGAAAGCCTGCATTGAAAAGAGGTGGTACCATTTTGATTGATCTGCTGGTGGGATCCAAGGGGAGGGATGGAGCTGTCCAAGTGTTAAGAGTCTTTACTAGCAGCACAGATGACAGACTTAAGACAAGCCCTAAGGAGTGTGTCTTTGAAATTTAATAACATAAGAAGAAAAATATTCCACACTGCACTGGTGAATCTAATGCTACACAGTAAAAGCATTATGAAGTGGTTTTTTTCTTTTCTTTTTTTTTTTTTTTTAGAAAAAGGAAGGGAGCTGGTTTACAGAAGTTGATTAAGAATGTGGTTTCCACACTGCTTCATTTTCATTTTTGAAAATCATGCTGACGGCTGATGTATGTTTTCCAGCACGTTATAACTTTTGAAGTGTATTAATTTTCCCTACTGGGAGAAACGTCGTTCAAGAAGATTGGGGGAGGAGGGAGGAGGCCTGACATCTTTATTATGCTGTCACATAAAGACTACTTCTTCAGACTGTTCAAGGTCTGTGTCTCTGGAAGAGTGACAGACTAATAGGTTCTATTCTTAAATTCTAAGTATCCTTGATAGTGCACCAAGCAATTTATCTTTAAAATAAAAGTGAAAAAAGTTCTGCTGATACATAGTTGCAGAAAGTCACTGGGAGATAACTGAATGAAATTGAATTTCTCCTATCTTGCAAAAATATAAATACAGAGTATTGACACGCTTGTCTCTGAGTGCCTGCATCTTCACAGTATAGAACCTGATGTAATTACCAACTTACTATGAATTTCATTCTCATCACAGGATCTGGAGTTGGAAGCTTCATATGCTCCCAAGCCTGCAAGCAACTGCAGTATTTCCAGTGGGAATAATGACTTTTGATTACATGATCCATTGTGGCGTGAAATAAGTTCACATTGTTACATGTACCCGGGTGAAGCACAAACAAGATTTAATAATGTAGAAATAAATCAAATACAAAACGTATTTATTCTCCATCAAGTCTCTAAGATCAGAAATCTGGAGCTTAACAGTCATGGGAACAGAGAGAGATGACTTTCAGGACTCGATGGCACTGATACTTTGCTTCTGATGTCATAATTCTTGAATCCAGCTGTAGCTTTCTAGCCATGAGAAGGCAGTAAAAGATTCTAGGTGTGCATTTCAAAGAGCAATAGATAAGCTGCATAAGCATATAAGAAGCAAAGGCTTTGATAGTGCAGGGAATTTGCCTTAACAGTTCAGTTAGTCAATGAATTACCTGTTCCTACTAAATTAATCACTCTTACTTAAAAACATTCAGGTTGGCCCCAGACTGTGCAAACTAGGCAATATAAATGCAACTCATAAAGTTTGGCTACATACCAACAGGGCAAGAAAATCTTTGTTCTTTAAGCAAATCAGATGTACTTACAACCTTGTCCTAGTTCTCTTTTGTCCTGAAATCACAGAACATATGGGAGGGAAATGGGAATACTGAATCATCACGTGGTGGCCAGACCATATGGGCAAAGCGATTCATGGGTCATCTCCGGATATCATTGCACCTACTTGGGAAAGCCATTTTTCCTAACTACTTCCTGATTCTGCTTAGCTACTTTTCTAATGACTAGTATCTGTCAGCAAAAGTGGAGTTTCTCGTTCCACTCTAATGCGGTGGGAATTATCCATCATCTCTGGAGGAAGCTCAGCCAACCCCACTGTCGCCTGTGGGTGATCCTGGATGACTTGTCATTTTGGATCTTCCTTCTTTCTTTCTTTGTGACCTATTCCAGCTATGAATAGAGCTATCTTAGTTCATCTTTGCTCCCTGGACCAAATGATAAGCTCTCCAAAACCTCCATATTAACCAGGTAATGACTTTGAATTCTGGCAGGTCTGGTGGTCTCAGAACAGACTTGTACATAGATGTCTTCCTGGATATTTTTACCTCAAGTTGCCTTTCTCCTACATCCAGCCATCAGAGGTGAAAAGGAGGTAACCCCTGATAGCTACACACCCCTCTGCAGTACTCTCTGCTTCCCAGCTACCCCTCATTGCCATCCCATCTCATTTTAAGCCACATAAAAATGCTAATTCTGAACTACTCTTGAATTGCTTATTTGCTAATTTTTTTTTGACATCCTGTTGTGTCAACAGTGTTCATAGCCACAATGTTGTGGGACACTTCTGGTTTCTTCCCGTGAAGAATACCTGCTATCCCGCTCTGGCACTGTTACTGCTGTTCAGAATGCAGCTCCTATGGAGCCTCCACACACTTAACCATAGTTTGTGGGTTTTTTTAACATTGCTTGTATTTTGTTCTTTCACAAGTGACCTCTTGCTTAATTTGATGTACTTCTTTATCTTTTATGCCTGTGGGCTCCAAACAGAACTTACCTCTTCTGCCAGAAACAATTTGATCAGCATATTCCTCTTAATTGATGCTGCACACTTAAAAATAAATTACCAGTCCAGATAAAACCAGGTTAATTTGAAACGGTTTCAGGTTTATATGCTTGCCTTTACTAGAAAATCAGAGTGAGCTGAAGTTTAAGAAACAGCCGTTAGCATACTGCAACAAATCTCTGGTCAGACTTGATTTCTTTTAATTATTGTCATACTTCAAACTTGGGCCAGGCTCTAAAACAATGGAAGGTCAGCTCTCCATATAAATCTGACTTTGAAACAGAGAAACCTCTCGCTTTCCATATGGCAGATTAGTGAGATACAGCTAATATCAATAAATAACATAAGGCTACTGGGGCCACATTCTGATTTCAGACCACCTAAATCTTGCAGCTTGAAGATATCAACCTAACTGAGATACAGGTGAAGAATTTCAGTGCTTGAGCATGTCTGGATTTATAATACACCCTGAGAAGCAGGGAGTATAATACCCTCAATGAGGGAATTACACTTCCCCATTTGCAAGCTTTTCATCTTTGCCATATATAATGATACTCTTTTTCATTTAATAATTAATCCAAACACAGTACAAGCTACTAATGAAAATAAGATTTAAATATAGCTGTGCAGAAGAAGAATGGGTGTATGAATTGCACATACAGGCAACAGAGGATGCTAACCATTTGTAACATGCCTGTGCCTTTCAGAGGAATTAAAGTCTTACTTCATGCATCCTATTGAGGCAGCCAGTGTGATGAGAACTGATCTGTGTAACACTAAGAGAATTTCAAAAGGAGGTTTTCTGCTACAGTTTAATATTCTGAGAAACAGGTTCAGGTCCTAATCCTGAATTTGCCATTGATGTCTTTTGGTCCATTTGGATCCAATACTGAAACGGTTTTTGCTAACGTAGTTGAATTATGGATATTGAGGTACTAAGGGAAAATGGGATTTTAATTTTTAAGCAGAATCTCTCTTTAGCATCAAAAACAATGGAGTTCTGTCTGTGTGGGTTTTTCTTCCCCTGATTTCCTTAATTTAGAGAGGATTCTGCATTTCTGTCTAAAACTTCAGACTTAGTGATTCTAGGTTTCCTGACAAGTGTCAGTGGATCTCACGTATGCAAGGAGACACCTGCAGAAGCTTTGTTGGTTTGTGCACAGGATGGCTTGATTGCTGTTTCTTCTTCCAGCATCTCAGTTCTTGAATTCCACTAAAAGGGCATCTGAAAAGCCTTTTTCAATATTGCTGCTGCACGTAAGCCAGTCACCACTGCAATACCATGTCTGCAGATGAAGGGAAGAGTATCTGCATGATAGGGAATGCTGCGGTGGGTGTTCACAAGCCAGCATATTTTCAGTGTCCAACAACTTTGTGGAGTTCATTAGCAAATTAAATCCTATTGCATTAAATAATGAAGTGGATTAACTGATGCCCTCCCCAGTTGTTCAGTCAACTCTACATGAATGTGTTCTAATAAAGTCCTGGATTGGTTATGTCTCTGGGATGTGCAGCTGATTCCTGGTTAATGCACTCTTGCCATAATTGCTTTTTAATACAATAGATTAGAAGATTATCTTTAAATTAAATTATACTTATAACAACAAAAGGAATTGCGTGCATTATATGTTAATCAGTAGATTCTAAGAGTTAAATGATTTTCTAATACTATAATATCACAATTATTTGATGTCTTTAGGACCTTTAGAGAAACAGATAATATCAAATTATTTCTTGTCATTATTATCTGTCAGCTGGAATTCTCATCCTTGTCATCCTAGACATAAAAGCTAAGGAACTGTTGCAGTAAATACAGATACTAGATATTTTCCTTAGACGGGATCCCTTTTTGAAACTTCCATTTCTTTGCTAAATGATTGCTAGCAACAGAGCACTGAAGTCCTTATTTTGTTTGTTGTCTATGGCCAGGCCCGTGGACCATGTTTCAGTAAAAGCATCTCTTGTGCAGTGAAGTCAGGGCAGTTCTTTCCTAGTACACCAGGGGTATTAACCAGAAATATAATTGAGGGTTGGATGCCAAACCAAAATAACTTTTAGCAGAAGCTGAAACTTTGGTGTCCTAAGTCATTCTGAAAACCTAAGTTGTACCCTGATAACTAGGATGGACAGAAGGTAAAAGGGGTAGTATGGTTGCTGCCTATAGAGATGTGTGCTGGGCGTTGGGGAATAAACATGTTGAAACAATCTAAGAGGCATTTTTCCCCTTCCTCCTGCCTTCTTGATTTCTACCCATTAAGATGTCTACAGTGTCTGCCCTTGTTCAGACTTCTCAATTTGCAGTAAGTTCCATGGAAGGCTGTTTTCTAAACAGCCATTACCAAAGGCATGAAGAACGTTAAAAAACAGGTGCCATTGCTAGGGTCTCTGCTGAACAGCTTTTTGATTGAGGAAACTTGACATCACTGGCTTCAATTGATCTTATTCAAGTCTTCTGTGTTTTTGAACAAAGCATCAGTAAGTTGAATTACGGAACTTCTTGTCATAAAGCCTTCCTGGGTGAATCAGGTAAATGAGACATTGAAAGCTGAACAGGTGGAACGGAGGGAGTTGAAAAAAACCTAAATGAACGAGATGTCTTTGGAGAAAGAACTTTGAATTGGTGTGTCGAGGAGTGGAGGCCATTGAGAGCAGTCTGGTGAGAAGAGTTGACAGTGATATCAGTAGCAGTGTTCTGCTATGAGGAAGGGAGAATGACAGAGTGGTAGGTATTAGGGGGGACACAGTGAGAAGGAGCTGAAGGTGATTCATGGAGATGTCAGGGAAAAAGCGGTGAAATTGTGTGTAGCAGGGATGTTTCAATGGAAGGAATTGAAGTTAATGCTGAGGCTCTTGATCTGTTTATTGCTCACAAAGTATGAGAGAGTCTGGAGAGGGCTCCATTACAAGCTTTTCAGGTTATGATAAGATTGAGGCAGACTAGAAGCCTGGGGTGGATAGAGTTTTCATGGTGAGTTTTCCCAAAGAATATTTAATCTGAGCTCTGCTTCAAACACACTTCTTGGTTTTACGAGCAGAAATGAAAACAGAGAAACAAATGGTTTAAAATCAAGCCTATCAGGCCAGATTTCAGTGGTAGCAGTGTTGGCATCTGCTGCTGCGTTATATCTGAAGCTAAAATCTTGGCCCTTAGCCTGTGAGCAGCAGTTTATGACCATTCTGGATACAGTTCAGAGCTATGCTAAGTGATTCCATTTGAAAGACATTTTTCAATTACAGAAAAACAATTTTGGGAAGAGGTTCTATTCAAAAGTACTTGTTGAAATTCCATTTATGTAGCCCGGCATGGTTGCTTTGGTTATGTTGCTAAAGCTCTTGTGAAACCACAGTAACTCCTGATAAATGTATTAATACTGCCTAAGGAAAAAGGAGCTCTGATCTGAATCAAACCTTTGGAGATATAGATATAGATGTATATCTATATGTGGGACTCAGAGAGAGTTTGGATATGAAAGTGGAGGCTGTTTTTTCCCTCCAGTAATTGCTCCAATGTAAGCTTCAGTCCTGAGCATCTCAAGATTCTGAAAAAAATCTAGAACCACATGTGAGCCCCATTTTAAAACAAATATAATTTAATTTAAGCTACATGAGGTTACAGAAGCCTAGTTGCATTATTTATGCTGGTTAGAAAGCTAAATGAAAATGATTATTATTTTTTTTTAAATCATCAAAAGAACACACAACTAAAAAAAACAACAAAAAAACCCCAACAAAACAACCCACAAAAAACTCAGTGTTTCAATTGGGAAGTGTATCAGGAAAAAAAAAGGAGGGGTGGCCAGGAAAATGGTAAAAGGTACGTTTTAGCCTGATGACTGGAATGATGGGCGGGTAACTGGAAACGATGGCATGCAATGGGACCAACTTAAGCACAGGTGAGAAGAGAGAATCTTCAAACCAAAATGATTCTGTGAGATTTCTAAGGTCATCAAGTCCAACTGTTAACCCGGCACTGCCCCATGAAGAATTTGGAGCATGGAGCAAAGAATTGGACTCACGGAGAAGATGAAGAGGAGATAGAACCACCAAGATACACTGAGAACAAGAGCTGTGGGGAAATGTAGAGCTTCAGTACAAAAAGAAGGAAAATAATTGATGGAGAAGGAAAGGAGCTATTAGAGCACAGCACATGTTTTTAAAGAAAGGGAGAACAGGGAGGTAGTCACCAGGAGCTTTTTTGGGTAAACTGGGAGGAGACAGGAAGGTTGCAGAAAATTACGTATTTAGATATGAAAGGTATGCACTGGAACTTGCATTCAATTCTTCTAAGATCTTACAAGCCAGAATTAACCTCCTATCACTGTAGGTTTGCCAGAATATAAAAGTAGAAAAAAAGGAGAAAAGATAATGCAATAGGGGAGAAGACTGTGATCTTCCCTCTTTTGGAGACCATGACAGCCTAAATACTAGCTGAAGCCATCCGGCAAATGTAAGGTGGATGCCTCTATTTGACAGAGTTGCTTTGGAAACCTGGCTTTAAATTAAAATAATTTAAACTGCCCATGCTTATGCAGCCCTAGGAAAGGGATGGATTGAACTTACGAAGTCTTACCTCCATAATTTTAGTGTATTAAGTGGCTCTGCAAACACAGGAAAGAGCAACTAACATCTCTAAGCAATCAGTAGTACTTCAAAAGGTGAGTTCAAGGAAAAGGAACACAATTTGAGGCATTTTTTATATCTTAACCAGATATATGAGACACTACTTGGGTCTGGTAGGACATTTTCCTTTGGGAAACTGTTAGACATCACAGACTTAAGGCTTGACAGAGCAGTCAGTCTGCAGGGTCTGAGATGGACTTGTTCGGAGTTGACCTATGCTGGCTTCTCAGGCAAGGGATGAATAATCCGTAAAGAATTTAAAATATTTATTGGCTATGAATAAAAGCAGTAATGTACCAGTCAGTCCAAGACAATGAATGAAAAAACAATTCATGTCTTTTAGACACTTGAAGCATAGGAGATGTCACAAAACAGTCAAAAGTGTTAACCCCGCTTAAAACCTTGGCAGGGAGCACTGCAAGGAGCTGCATTTGGAGTACCATAAATCTACAAAATGTCTAATATATCCTGCAGTGAGCTTTTTCGTTTTTTAACTATCACTTAGCTGTAATATTACAAGATATTTTGTATATACCTGAATCTATATGGACTATATTAACTTGAGATTCCTTTTCGACACTCACTAGCTACGTCCCATTACCTCACCATAGATTTTTATTGGATGCCATCCAGTGATTCAGTATTGGTGTCATAAATGCCGTTATGACATACGACATTTGTTATACTTGACAGCAGCATTCATTACTGTAAGCAACAGCAGCCAGGCTGCAGTTCCTGACAGTATTTAGCCAGTGCTTGACAAGAGGTGAGAGGAATTTGGCAGCTGGTAGGAGTGAAGCAGCCCAAGGAAGTGGCACCGTGTGTTGTCTCCCATGGTTCAGTTGATGCCTATGTGCGCATGTAGCCAGGAGACCTGCTGTTGAGTCACAGCAGTAAACTCTTCTGGGTTTTTTGTTTGTTTTTTTTTTTAATAATGCCTAGAGGCTTTGCTGGGCAAGCTGGAAAGGTTCCTGTCCCAGTCAGTTTACGGAGGTAAGCTGAGCATAGTGTTCCTGCTTTCTGTGGCAGGTGGGGAAGTGAGGCAGAGGGAAATTAAATGATGTCTACTGCCTGGGAGTAACACAGTGACTGGAACTGAGCTCCAAACTTGACCTACCTCAGCTGCAAGCCTGTTGATTCTCCACTAATGCTCTTGCAGGGTGTTCGTGGATTTGTGCATATAAAAGTTATTAGGTTCCTGCAGCAAATGTTCTTTGGCAATTAAAGTACTAAAGACCTAAATTTTTGTCCCTTTCTCTGTAAAGAGAAACTCTTGGAACATCAATACAGTCACTTATAGCGACATCAAAATCCACGTATGGTTTCTGATGGCTTACCTAACTCATACCACCTGGAATATATGCTTTGCTCACCACACTCTTAGTTCTTGCAATGGGGTTTCCTAAATCCATTGACTGTGTGGCTTCTGTGGAGCCACACCACACTGTGTGGTTATTTGAACTTCTAGTAAGAGCAGACACCGCTACATCTCAGGGCAGCACCCTGATCTGGGGGCTATAAAATCTTTTTTACTAGTTTTTAATTAATTTTTTTTATACAAAGTAGAATGCTAAACAAGGAGAGATTCAAAAAGGCCTATCCCAAGATAATTATTAGGTCAGGAACTAGATGGTTCAGTGCCACTGGAGGACAACAGGAGAGTAGGAATGCAGATACCCTCCCCTCTGTGAAGTGAGTGCCATCAGCACTGAAAGGCTGTTGACTCTTCTGGTCTGATTTACTCTTGTTCTTCTTCTCTTGCTTTAATTTTAATATCGAATCAAAGGAGTTTTGCATTAGGGAGAACTTAGTGCCCACCAAGCTCATCTGCTACATTACTAAAGTACCTAAAGACAAAATGGTCCAGCTGTACAGAGGTTTATTTTAAGCAGCTGAGTTTCACCTACGCCTGTCACTGAATAATCGTTACACCTACTACAGCTCCCCTCTTAAAAAAAAAAGAAAAAAGTCACAGAAGAAAGTTTAAGAAGAAACTATAGAAGCTTTGTAAAATGGAAAGGCTTCATTTTACGAACAGAACTTGATGGGTAAGTGAGCCAGGGAACCTTTACGATAGATTTATGCCAGCAGCATTTTCTAGCATGGGACTCCAAGGGCATAGAAGTCAGGGTTTCACAGTAGCACAAGGCTAATGATTAAAGTATGTGTGATGGTAGTCACAGTAACAGCACTGAGCAGGGAAGCACCCGCCTTTCTCTGAGGTGCTCTGACAGCCTGATATTAAAGACCTGCAAGTGTCAGAAGATGTAGGAAATCAACTGGCCTCTTTGACAGATTTTACAGCATACTGTTGGTGCTGTCAAGGCAGTGAATATGACAACCCTGAGAAGTGACAGTAATAGGAATGTTTAGGTAAGGGAACAAGCCTAATAGAGATGCCACTGTTGACAATAACGTGCTTATGTTAAAAGTAGACTCTTTGTTTGAGCTTTAACTTAGGGAAGATTTTAAGCTTGTTTTCTACTACTGTTTTTTGTTTTGTTTTGTTTTCGGAGTCTTCCTGTGTGTATGTCTGCTTTTACTACCTTGGTATAATACTATTTAGCTGTAATGTGGAAGAAAGATAAAAGCCATTCTGTAACACTCGCTTTCACTTAAATGATCATGATAGTGTAGGCAACATCTGAAGGCCACATTGATTAGGATTAAAAATCACCATTTTTTAAATCCTGAAAAGTTCATAAACAGTTAAAAGAAACCAGCTTAAGAGCTGGGAAAGCTGAAGTTTGAGAGGATTAAAGATGGCACTGAACCTTTATATTTGGCTGCCTCTGGAGTGAATGGAGAGTGGGGACCTGCAGAGCACATTTTATTCCACTCACCTCTTTCCAGTCACCGTAGAAGATTCCCAGGCAGCTGCAATCAACTGGACACTGAGAAATCAGGAGGGTAACCTCCGGCTAAGCTGGAGGCACATGGAGCTGAAGCCAGACTCAGCTTTCCCAGCTGTCTCAGCAGTGCTTTAACCAGCTCTGCAACAGCCTTCTTCTCCAGGGAGCACTGTGTAGGGAAGGATTTTGCTTGACAAAAAACAGAATCCACACACATTAGATCATTCTCTAAGCTTGAAATAATAATGATAACAACAAACTGGTTTTAAGGACAGAACAGAAGCGTTTCCTGATCTTATTTGCTAGAAAAGACTGATGAGTACAAGAAGCATTAGGAATCGACACTGTTTACCCAGAGCTTCTGCTCTGATCTGGGCTCATAAGGACACCAAACTTCTCTTTAACGAGCATGTTCAAGATAAAACATTTAGGCAGAACATTGTGAGGTAAAGCAAGATAAATATTACTTTTCTTCAAAAGGGCTTTTTCTCTGAAGTAGTCGTTTTCATGACTCCTGCTTGAACCCTGGAAGCAATCTGAAGTTTGGCTTCCAGGTCTGCACCGGCAAAGCCTTTTGTCTGAGTCCATCTTTGTCTTGGGCTTTGATCACCTGCAGTGGTTATTAGCTGTGGCGTGAGAGCTGGCTCCTGGGGTCAAGAGATTTGTATAAAAGAGAAGCTGCTAATTACAGTCCATTTCAATAAGCTTAGAAATATAGAGGAGACAAGTCCATTATCTCAGAGTTAATAGAGTTACAAGATGTTGATGATGCACACGGTCTGCTTTGTTACCAAATGCTACTTAAATTATGGATTGTTGCCACAGCATGAGAGTTGCACCAAGTGATTAAGACTTGGGTCTAATAGGGGTCATTGCCTATGCAAGTCTGACTTCCAATGGTATTTAAGCACCTGGGGATAAATGCAGGTGGTGCCTGGTTACATTTTCAGCAGCTCTGGTATACACAACTCTGCCAGCAGTTCAAATTAGGGAATTTCTTTGGAAAATTTCTTTGAGTTGCCTGTTTTGAAGTTTTCAGTGGGATTTAATCTCACCCTGGCTCAACTGTCTGAAAATGAGCTATGTAGAGTCACTCTGTAGTCAGCACACAGAGATGATCACCTGCAGGAGATGTCTAAAAGAGGCAGGGTGAGTGCCTTTGAAAAGCAAGATTTTTCTCACTGGTAGCTGCAGAAGGAGCCCAGATGAACTAACTTCTCTTCTTGGGACAGCAAGGTTAGATGAGATGAATCCCACTCTGTGTCAAAAAACGATTACGCATCTGGTCATTCCTTTTGAGTTAATGGAAAGGATGATGCATATGCTGTCCGAGGGGGAAATAAATCATTGTTCACATCCTGGTCTCATCTTCTGTAACACAAGCATATCCATCTTATCGGTTGAGAAAGGAAGGAAGATCAAAGAGTCTTTAACTGAATGACTGCAGGCATCTGAAAATAGTGTGGGGAGGAAAGAGAGAATATTAATAAAAAGGTTATCTTCTATTTTCTGAATGCTTTTAAAATGGTGCTTCCATTAGTCAGAGCTATGTTCCTGCATACCTGGAATTTTTCTTGTCTTTATACATTGCTCATCTTCACTGAATTCTTTAAAATGAGACATACTGAAGCCTAAAATACATACACCTGCAGTGAAGTAGAAAGTTCAGAGGCAAGCATGTCTTTACACCTACATCTATATTCAGAGGCCTCACTTGTAGCAGAAACAAGTATAAATTTCAATTTTTGGTGACAGCAGTTTTGCTGTGACTTAATTTTTCTAGGTTAATACATCACTAAGTTTTATTTTTCTTAATGAAAATTTTTATTTAACATAAGTGCAACTTTTTTTCCTCTCAGACTCTTAAAACACTGAGAAAACAGCTAATTTATTATGGAGATAGTATTATATGTACAATGGTACTTTATATGCTGCTTCCAAAATAAATAATTTTAACAGAAAAGCTTGTTCTTCAGAATAAGGTTTTAGCGTGAACCTAAACCATGTTCTAGAGCATTTGACATCACATAAAAAGTCCTTCAGAAAGTCTGTTTGTGATTAGAGCTTCAGATTGACACCTTCTGCAGATAATTTTATGGTGATTTATTCCTTTTTGAAGATCATCAGATGATACTGATCTTTACTCCTTTCCTCCATTGCTCTCTTCTTGTGCAGCATTTTAAAATTCGGTATTTTTGTGATGTTGTTGCCCTGGGCAGCACAAGCACAGCTACAGCAACAACATTACTGATGTCACCTTCTCTGCAGTTTCTCAGCCGACAAATGCTGAGGAGGTTAGTGCCCGGCCAAGGCCCGAGGCAGCTCCCCGTCGCTGCGGTGTCGCTGAACACGTTCCCCTTTAACAGCGATATAAAAACCAAACACTGCCTCGTCAGATTTTTGATTTCGGAAAAGCTCAGTGGGACTGAGGTCCCACACTCAGCAGCAGTGTGAGGATTTTTGCCAGATGCCGTCTGCCTTGTTCCTCTTCTGTTGCTTTTTTACTCAAAGTGGATTCACTTGGAAACATAGACCTACCATGTGCCCACGTATTGTAGGTAATGCTGAAAGCTAGACAAATGTGTTCCTGGTAGAAATATTAATGAAAAAAACTCCAGTCCTGGACAAAGGATGGAGATTGCTGTCCTTTTATTCTCAATATGTTAATTTTGTATATATTCTGAATATATTCAAGCATGCCACATGAACACTTCCAGAAAGGTTTTGACACCTTTAAGACTCTTCTTCAACTGTTTCTGCTTTAATACTTTCTGGTTTGCTTGGAAACTATTTTGAAAATGCGAAATGCTACCAAAAGGCCAACTAAAATCTAATATAAACAAGCTCAAGTTCAGCTGAAAGGTAGCTTTACACTAATGGTCTGGGTCTAGAAATCCTTAGAAAAAGGCTTTAAGTTCTTTTATATAAAGGATTTTCTTCTATGAGATAAATGCTTTCTTTGCTCTGAGTAACTTTCTGGTGATTTTTTTGATTGCAAAAGGATTTGTCGAGTTCTGAGAATTTAAGCTCTTGAAATAATGCCCCTTCATCTAGGTCACATTTTCCACACAGTAGGAAGTTAAGAGAAGCCCTGTTTTTTCTGTTGTTGTTTTTGCCGTTACTCCACACCCTTACTGTCTTGAGGGGAAATGCATAAGGCCGTATCCTGTTGCACGCTTACTTCTCATCCAGGACAAATCTCTGTACTCAGACTTTTAAAGATAACAAGTGAATTTGTATTAACACGCTGCCTGGGTGGTTTGAGTTTTTCTGTGTTCTGGGGGCATCACTTTCCACCTTTGTAAATGTCTATTGAATAATTTCTCTAAGAAACTCCTCTGCATGCACTTTTCTGTTACTGTCTTCTTCTAATAGTTTGGTGTAGGAAACTGCATTATATGCCCCTACTCAGTCTGCAAAGCTGCCTTTCTCTTTAAAAGGTGTAACTGTTAGGATACTGCTAAAAGACAAAAAAAAAGTGTATTTGTTCATTATAAGACCTTGCGCTGTAACTCATTATTGTAATAATGAATCTGTTTGTGATGCCCTGATCCTGCCATCATTTAAGCACATGATTACACTGAATAGAATGACTTCACATGCATAAGGTGAGTCACGAGTTTAAGTGCATACTGCAATGAGCTAATTTTCCCTAATATACTTTGCCAAATCTTTTGTCTATTTGAATACTTCTGGGGGGGGGGAAGTCATTACATTAGATAATAACAAAAGGATTTTATTTTGGTAACAATATATTAAAAACCTGTATCAGCAGATTCTTGGACCTCTTCTCTCTTTCTCAGTTTTCCTTTTGGTCTCCATTACTGAGAATATTTAATAAATTGCTGCAAGTGGATTAGAAACTGCTCATGATTATTCTTCTATGCCCTTTCCCATGAAGGTTCTAAATAAACACAGTGGGAAGGCAAAGGGAGGACAGGGCTACCATTATTTCCAAGAGAAGAATATTTAGGAAGTTTTATTCAAATTGAAGAATGGAGGACTTGTAATATTAAAAAAAAAGTGCCTTCCTAAGCAAAACATAGTGTACATTTGGAAGACAAGAAATAATTGTTCTGGGTTTTGAAAGCTATTTATAGAACAACAACAAAAAATGTACAACATAATTGTATGGTGAAATCAGTTGCCTGGTAAATAACATTCTTCTGGTGTGACAGTAAGGAAAAAAATTTATCTACAGCCATTGCAATCCTAGTTTGGGGTATCTGTAAGCGTTTTATTTACTCTTAGTTAGGCAAGCGCGCATGAAGAATCTTCATAATGTTTGGCAGCCTTTCCCTTTGCTGTTGTAACCTCTCAGAAAGATTCCTCAATATTATAAGTTTTGTGAAATTTCATACCAACTAAAAACTGTGGGCCCAGATTGTGACCTGGTGTAAAGCAACTCAGTGCTTTCCTGGTGTTTCCATCTCGTGTTTTGCTGCAGCATAGATGATGCCAGCTCAGCAGCTGGAAGGGTCACGCAGTGACTGTCATGTCATAGCACCAGGACAACTGTACCGCTCCAGGTGTGCCTATATACCTCAACTAGCTGGGTATAGGGGGTGGTACCTGGCGCTCTACAAGGGGCACTGCACAGATAAGACTTCAGGCCCAAGTCCTCTCCTGCTGCCAGAGT
The DNA here is from genome assembly GCA_025331215.1 of Actenoides lindsayi. Classification (NCBI taxonomy): domain Eukaryota; kingdom Metazoa; phylum Chordata; class Aves; order Coraciiformes; family Alcedinidae; genus Actenoides; species Actenoides lindsayi. Next base: position 7,654 of record WTSP01004501.1, on the reverse strand, counting down.
GCCCATAAAACATTTAACTATGGCAAGGCAGTGTGATCATGGCTAATTAAGTTCATAATTATCTGGAGCCTTGTCCTCCCTGGTCTATTTTCTGTATATCCTTGTGGTGGTTGGTTGCTTTTTAATTATACTTAGACTTCAGATTGTTCGAGGCAGGGACCAGGGACTGGGTATTTTTGTCTTTTACACCTTAACCTGAGATGTGCCCAGTTCCTAGGAGACTTAGTTGAGTGATTATCACGCTGATGGAAATGTTTGTGACTCCAGTAATGACAAAAGATCTTAATTCAGAGGGAATGTAACCCATTAGAACTGTAGGATTTATAATATTATCATGAAGAGAGATTCCTTTTAAAAAGGGAACAGGAAAGAAAAGATGTTTGGTACAATGTGTTATGTAAGGAATTAGTAGCCTTTGGTAAGTAAGGTGTCAAAAACCCCTTCTCTTAAAATATATTCTATTGACCAACAATCACACGCCAATATTAAGCTAAATCACATTTTGCCAATTCTTGAATAGAGTTTAAAAGTTCTGACTAATGACATTGGTTGAACCATTAATGTAAGCTCTTAAAATACAAGTAGTTTCTTGATACTTTCCACTTAGGGGAATCTTTCTTTAGAAAAAAATGCACAACAAAACCAGATGCTGCTCTATGTGCATAGGAGAAATCAATGTATGGGATCAATATTCCCTCCACAGGTAATAAATGCTGAGAAGCATTTCTGTCTATCTAAATTGATCCTAGAGAATTCTTTAAATTGGTTCTGATGTGTATAAAAATCATTTCCCTATTGATCAAAGCTTTTCTTTCTTTCTTTCTTTGATATGTTATTTCGTCTCTGCTATTGGTAATGGTCTCAGGCTTCTCTACACAGTTATGATAAACAGAATTTCTTAAACCCATGAAAGATTATAGTTTTAATGAAACAAGAAATAACTGAGTTTGTGTCTTTGAAGATGAATGCTTTGGTTACAGTTAGCACATGTGTGTTTAAATTGGGAAAGTTACTACATCTGAATTACTTACAATGAAGTCTAAAGTAACCACCATACTTCTATTAGCAGCAATAGTCCAAATACAGCACCTTGACTAGTCTGTTCACTCTGGGGGTGAGAGCTGCTGGAAGGGAGAGGAGAGGTTTTGATCTTCCACTGTCTTTAGCATAAGAGTTATTGTTAACTGCTGAGTCTATGGAAAAAACTTACTCTGAGAGAGCAAACAATGCTAGTTATCAGTGTGAATGTCTCAGCCTAACTCGCTGCTGTAAGTTGTGGAGTTTCTGAGTTCTGTTACAATGCTATTTTATTAACATATAAGCTGCAAGGCTACTCTAGAAACATTAAGTACTTGTCTGCTAAAAGTGGAATTTTCAGCGTATTTGATAATTGAACATTACATAATTTGTAAATTAATTTGCCTGAAGAAAAGCATTGTGCTTCAGCGTGTCTACGAAGGGCTGGCTTCTGAGTATCAGTGGTGGTGGTGGTTTGTTCAGCCACAGCAGCATGTGCGTGTAGCAGCTGGCACAGGAGCAGGATGTGCAGGGCGAAGCGGGCAGGTCAAGTCTGTTGGAGAGCTCACTCTGAGGAGGACTCTGTTTCCAGCCATTGGAGAAATCAGATGCTTGACAGCCTTTAGAGTTGTGGCTTGGTTTAAGGTGAAATCTTAAGGATTTGGCCAATGTCTGCTTGTTGACTGTCGGAGCGTAAAAGCAGTAAACTGGTGTCACTTTTAGGCCTTCCCTGTCCAAAGATGTCACTGTTTCCAGCTGTTTGAACGGATAAAGTAAAATCACTGAACAGAATTAGTTCTGTTCGAACTCAAACTAGGACAACCAGTAAAGCAGTACTTTATGTGGCCTTGGCAAAGTTTCACTCAGAATTCATTCTACAAAGACGACAGTAATCATGGCTGTGATTTCTGTTCAGCTCTTACGGAATATAAATTGTGAAACTGCCTTTTAACAGGTACAGGTTTCGTTCCCTCTACCCCAAGTAATTCGGTTCCATCAACCCAGCAAATTAATCTCATCTAGTTTTGTCTTCTGAAGAAATGCACTAACAAATTAAATTGCTTCAATGTACCAGGACTATTTTAAATGTATCCACCAGTCCAAATTAGGAGGTGGATTTCATATTGCATTCACATGAGCGGCTTTGCTTTTGTTAATATTTACATAGCAATATCGGCATGCAAAGCTCCTTGCAGATAAGGAAAAGCACATTGCTTACTTATATGTAACAACTGAGCTCCACTGAATGCAGTAACTTTGATATTAAGCTCACATGTTTAGGTCAATGTGGAGACTCCAGTAGAATGACTTCTTTTTTCTTTTTTTTTTTTTTTTTCACCAGATTCTTGCTTTTGGCTATAGCCTTTCCTAGGCCCATAACTTGACGTTTGGAAAATTTACAGGGCCAGATTTCCATACAAGATAATTCATTTTAATTACCCCATTCTCTGAAGTGGGGTACATGTCTTAAAAGTAATCACATCTTTTGAGGCACTAATTGATTTTAGGGTTCAGCAGAGGAGTTGGACTAAATGATCTTTAAAAGTCCCTTCCAACTCAAACCGTTCTGTGATTCTGGCCTCAAAACAATGTAGGGATATAGTTTAAGCATCAGGAATAGTTCTCCTAGAAGGGCATGAGTGATTTTTATTGTTTTGTTAAGTACAAATGTATTTCCAGCCCAAAGAACAAGCACTGCATTTGTAATTAATCAATGCCTGAAACCAAGAGCACTGCCAGCCTGTGAGAGACAGCCTGGTAAGGCAGCGCACATGACATTAGGAACAGTTTTTTATCTGTAGGACATTGGGACTGGAAACCTACAGCAGTAGCTTACTCAAATGCTGGGGGAAAAGGGAGCTGAAGTGCACTAATCACCAAATGGTTTGGGTTAGAAGGGACCTTAAAGATCATCCAGTTCCAACCTTCCTGCCATGGACAGGGACACCTCCCACTAGACTAGGTTGCTTAAAGACCTGTCCAGCCTGGCCTTGGTCCCTCAGAGGTAATTCAGCTTTGTCCAAGAAAAGAGGTGACTGTTCAGAAATACCATGTCCCATGCTGCACTGCTTCTGACAGCTCCTCCAGCTGCCTCACAGCTCCCAGCTTATCTGGGATTCAGACTAGCGTTTAGGTGGAAACTCCATGTTTCACCCACACCACCTGGGTGGTAGTCTCAGCTGGGGGTCTGGCTTAGCTCTGGATTTCTCTGTGGGTCCCAGAGGGAAACAGCAGTGATATCATGGGCTGACTGGAGCTTGAGGTCTGCATATGAAGAAAGCGTGATCAGCCAAGTATGTTTTAGTGCGCAAATAATTTTTCTTGGGATAAATTGTCATCCCTCTTAACGATTCCTTGCACAGAAGTTGTTTATACCTTTCATTGCCTTTGCTGCCTTCTTCTCTTTCTCCCTTTTCTAACTCCCTGCATCCTTTTTGAAGCAAGTGACCAGATGGTCAGAGCTTATGTTATTCTAAGGACATAATAGGGGTGCATCAGAAAAATTTGTACCTACGTTCTAGCAATAGGCAACAGCAAATCAGCTGTAATTAGTACAAAGGCTGCTACCGTAGGGTCTCTTTGTCGTAGCAATGTACTTTGTCATCACTCCTGTCTGCCAGTTTGAGGAAGAAGGATGAGCTCAGGACTGGCATGGGGCCAGCCAGAGCAAAGCTTCATTTCAGCTCCCCGGGCTGCCTGTCTGGGAGGTGCACCAGCACAGAGTGGGTTCCTTGGAAGCCTCCTGTGCTGGAGATCTGGAGGTGGGAGTCTTTGAGGCTTTGCATCTTCTAAGCAGAAACTGTTCATTTCAATGCAAATTAGCATAACTGCTGAGTTCAGTGAGTTTGCAGAGACCAGCCCCACCTGACAGTTTGGTCAAAGGTAAGAAGAAAAATTTTTCTCCAGGCTTTTATCTTCCTCTGAGTGTTGTATCAAAGTGCCTTTGTCAGTGCACAAGTAAGTATCCTTAACAAAAACAGAGCTTTGCATGACAATTATGTAATAGTTTTTGTTTGCTTTCCTAATTGGAGAGCATTTTGAAAGAGCAATAAAACACAATTTATTCCCTAGTTCCAAAACAAAACATCTCCTTTTGGAAGGATGCAGGGAGTAAATTTACATTATAATGAACAAATTGTTATGAGCGCGTAGATCAGCGTTGACATAAAGGGTGACGGAAATAAGATGGTCTCATTTTTTGTGTTCCCCTCCCCTTTGGTTCCCTCTCGCACGCATTTCCCTGTGCAGCCTGCTGATACCAAGCAAGGAAGCAGCCGCACTCATCATCCAACAGTAGTAACACATCGTAACTCAGCTAACAAAAATTCATATGAAATGAACCATTCTTCACCAGGGCTGCCTCATACACCTCAACCCTCTCCCCAGCGAGTACTAGCAATGAAGGCGCACACAGTTTACTACTGCACCTCCTAGCTATTTGGGTTTTATTGTCCCTCTCTGTTTTCCTATTGGTTTTGTCATTTCCCAATACTTCCGGAAAATTGGCATGGCCAGCCCGGATGACAGTGCTATTGTTTTGCTTCAGGCATAGGAATTATCTAGCAAAGAGTTTAGAAAAATGCAGTGTTGGGGTCTGCTCCTGCTCTGCTGCCAAACCGGGGACAGGAGGTGAATTAGACGTGGAAACTGTGGTCACTGGTATCTCTCTGTCCTGCCCTTACTTTCTGGAAGTGAGCTGCAGTTGTCCACGTCTCCTCTCCTTACGTCTCCCTTTGTAACAAGTGGGTTCATTACTGGTTTTGAGAAGCTCAAAGTGACATTAGCCCCCTGCCCAGTTGTTGCGGTGTCAGGGCTGCAGGCAAAATGGCATTTGTTTGGCTCCTAGAGAAGTCAGCCCAGCGATTGCCTGGAGAGTCTGGCTGCAAGTGAAATCCATATGCAATGCTTCTGTCAGCAATGACTTGCTGGAAGGGAGTTTATAATAAATATTCACATCTGCTGCTTTGGACACTCTAATCCATCCTACAGATCTTTGCTGTGTCAGGCTTTGTTCTAGATGAAGAAGCCGGGTAGTTATAAAGGTTTGCAAATAGGGCATATTTATCATGGTTAGCTCTACTTTCTAGTTCTCTTTCTTGCACAAATATCCATGACCATGCTAAGCATAACTTGTGATTAAACATTCTCAGTGCATTTGTAAGATGTTTTAAACTGTGTTTGCTTTGATAAATGCAGAACATGGAAGTTGTTTACTTCCTGGGCTGTCAGATGAAGCCATCAGATCTCAATGAGCAGAGCAGAGAACATCATTGTTATGAATTAGTTTGAATGGACAGTATATTCCCTGAACAAACTATACATCACATAGGCACACCTAAGGCCCTATTGATGGCACATTATTAAAATTGGGGCAGATTCCTCCATACTGACTTTGGTTGGGCAATATCATAGAATGTTTTGTGTTGGAAGGGACCTTTCAAGATCATCTAGTCCAGTCCCTCTACAGTGAGCAGGGACGTCTTCAACTAGAGCAGGTTGCTCAGAGCCCTGTCCAACCTGACCTGGAATGGTTCCAAGGATGGGGCATGAACCACCTCTCTGGGCAACCTGGGCCACAGTCTCACCACCCTCACTGTAAAAAATTTCCTCCTTCTCTCTAGTCTAAACCTCAGTCTTTCAGTTTAAAGCCCCTTGTCTTCTTACAACAGGCTCTGCTAAAAAGTCTGCCCCATCTTTCTGATAGGCCCCTTTAAGTACTGAAAGGCCGCAAGAAGGTCTCCCCAGAGCCTTCTCTTCTCCAGGCTGAACAACCCCAACTTCTCAGACTGTCCTCACAGCAGAGGGGTTCCAACCCCTAAGATCATTGTTGTGGCCTCTGCTGGGCCCACTCCAACAGGTCCATGTCTTTCTTGTGATGAGATACATTTCGATTGGCTGCTTGGTGAATAGTCTGAATGACTAAAAATAACAAAATATTTCTTGTTTTTCATAATCTTCCCAAAACTGATGACCTTGATGCCAGACTGACTTTATCAGTGTCAATATTAATTATTCCTCTGCTGGTGATGTCTTTGCTTTCAGAGGGGAGATTCTGACACATCAAGAGATCTGTAATCATTTGGAGGGTATATTGAACTTGTTCCTAATAGAAAAAGGTGCTTGACCAAGATCATGACAATCCTGTTGTTGGGAGGACCACATCGGCTTTGAAATGAATGTATTGATCCTCTTGGGGTTTTTTGTGCATGTAACTCATTACTATTATAGTTAATTTCTAAAAGGAGAGAGTCTGTCTGGTGGCTGGCTAAGTAAAAGGTGTTTCAGCCATAATACTTACCAGCTGTCACCTCTGCTTTTATTTAAGTGGGAAGATAATAAACTTATAAACACATTCTGCCTCCTAGGGAGTGTTGAAAACTGAGCCTGGTTGGTGTGTAAACAAACACATGGAAACTGGGAACTCCTTCGCACCTTTTTTAGGCTTTCTTTTATTTTTTTCTACTGTTAGACCCAATTCTATACTAATAGTTTTGCTATCATTGTTTTTTCCTCCCTAAGCATATAAGGGAGCAAGGCACTCTGTTCAGTTTGATACCTGACCTCCTTGAAATTCAGGTGAAAACTCATATCTCCATCTCGTACAGAGCTGTACAAGAAAAGCAGTGTTAAGAGCATGGTCTGATGCTGATGCCTCCAGGTAGCAGAAGAACATCTGCTTCTTCAGTGCTCAGTCTGGGTGTCAGAATCCAGCCCTGAATAATAAAATAGCTGTGCTCCTAATGAGTTGCATGCTGGGGTCTCCAGGTTCACTTAATCGTTCCAAAATCCAATCTCATTGTTATTGATCTGTCCAACTTTCTGATAATTTATCTCAGAAAACAGGAGTATGCTTGTTGAAACTTTAATCTTCAAAGCAGTGATCTCAAAACTTTGAGCATCTCTCTCCTGCCTTGCCTTTCCAAAACTCACTAACTTTTCCTTCAAATGTCCAGTGGTATGGTGGCCGTGGGGAGCAGCAATGGATGCGTTAAGGTTCTGCGAGCAGAGTGTGGGCAGCTCTGGAACCTGTGGGGCTGCGGTAGCCAAGTGCAGAGCGTTCTCTTTGATCACAAGGCAGAGCGGCTACTTGCCGGGGCAGCCGATGGTACCGTTTGTCTCTGGACCTGACAAGTAACCTTAAGTTTAAGGTGTTATGGGAAAAAAAAATAAATTGGTTTGACAATGTAGCAGCAACGGCTTACTGATGTGTTTTCATAGTTGATGCTTGCAGCGGGAATAATCACCCGAAAGAGTATTATTCTGCATTTTAGCCAAATAAAATCCCCAGTTTCTCTCCCTCTCTGTTGACTCTGTTTTTCTGAACATCAAGAACCTCTCTTTTGGTGTTTTCTGGAGAAATAGCTTTACAATGACGCCTAATGACAGACCAGCCGAATTGCAAGGAGATCGATTGGTAATGTACCACCACACGGGGAGCCGGGCGCCCCTTCCCCGGTGCCTCCAGCCGCCGGGAAGATGTGAAGTTTCAATAATGCAGCGCTGGGGGATGTTTCGCTGCAGCGAACGCTCCGGACGGCGCCGGGGCAGCGGCGGCGGGGAAAAGGGGGGTGGGGGCCTAGCAACGAAATGCTTGGTCAAGGGAAAGACTGTTACACAAGCCTGGGGTTCAGACGTG
>WTSP01004500.1:8772-22721 GCA_025331215.1 Actenoides lindsayi | reverse complement strand
ATATACATACATGTAAAAATAGTCAGACTTTTAAAATTTGATACTATTGACTTGAAGTATCTATTTAGTTTGCAGGATAGAATTGTTTCTTCCCATGTTAATAATTGAGGAAGTAGACCTAAAGAGAGCTCTCAGATTTTAAGGTGACATGAACTCCCACTCCAGTCCATCGTCGAATGTGCCTACAAATCTCTGTCACTAATGGCTGAATCTATCCATAAAAATCTTCAGTGTAAGAAATTCTATGAATTTTATATTTTCCATTACTTAGCTACCTTCCTGAGAAGGCTCTCCTGATGTCTGTCTTGTACCTTTCTTGCTGCAAGTTAAACCTAGTTATTTTTGTTACCAGTGGTAGAGATCTAATTTTCTCCTTCTATTTTGCTGAAGGGATATTTGAAGACTCTTATCCTGTGTCCTTCCAATCTTCTATCTGCTGGACTAAAATGATGATACCTGGTAATACCTCCTCTACTTTCTTACACACTTCTATCACAAGAGATTTATTTTTTTTCCCCAATGATTACACAAGCAACCAGTTTTGCATCCTCAAGTGTCTCTCAGAGTGGCTTGTATACCTAATCAGTATCCTCAGATGATAGATGTTAGGTTTGGTGTTTTGTCCCCATTTATTGTATTGGCTCTTTCTTTTACTTTTTTTTTTCTTTTCTTCTGCTGACTTTTCAGCTGTAAGAAGGGCAACTTCTTTAGTCTTTTACTCATCGCGTGAACCATTTTTTCCTTTGATTTTATTTGTTGCTCCATATCGTGGATTGTTTAATCTCATGCTAGGCGCTGTTCTCCTAAAATGACTTCTTAGACTTCATAATCTGGGATTGGATATTTTAATTCTGCATTGACTAAACTTGCATGATACTGATAAGCTCCTTCCTTCAGCTGTGACATACGAATGCTTCTTGCAGCCTGTACATCTCAGAATAAAATGAAATTGCATTTTAATTTTATTCACTTTCTCTCCTCCTATAGAACAAGAAGAAATGACCTCAAGTTGTGCCAGGGTAGGGTTTAGATGGAATATTAGGAAAAAGTTCATCACAGAAAGGGTTGTTAAACCCTGGAATAGGCTGCCCAGGGAAGTGGTGAAGTCATTATCCCTGGAGATATTTAAAAGACATTTAGATCTGGCACTTAGGGACACGGTTTAGTTCTGGGTTAATGGTTGGACTTAATCTTAAAGGTCTCTTCCAACCAAAACGATTCTATGATTCTATTCCATAATTTTTTTTCCAATGCATCTGATTTTCGTATCCCTTTCCAAGGTATTATTTTTCCTTTAGAAATGTTTTCCATTATCACAAAATCACAGTGGTTTTCTTGCTCTGGACTAAAGTATTCTTGAGGAGATCTTTATGTGTTTAATTTCTTCATAAAGAACAAAATCTCCTATATGCTCCCTAAAAAACCTGAAAGCTGTAGCTTGTTCTAGCAGCAGTTCAGTTCCAGTTGCTAGGGCATGTAGATTATTTCAATTTTGCAATCAGAATGTGAAAGTTTCTGTACAAGTCCAAAAGCAGGTGGGAGGCATTCTTCTCGCCTGTTGGCTGATTACAGAATAGACTGCATCTGACATATATCTGACAATAGCTCTCCATTTTTCTTTTGTGATGCTAATTGGTATGGTTTCTAACTACCTAGAAAATGAAACGTAGAAATACCACTGCGTTGAAATGAAGACACTCTGCAATTAGGATTATATTGCTGTGTCTGTTTAAAGAGACAGAACATTTTTTCTGCACTGGTATTGGAGGAGCTGAAAGTACTGGTTTTGGCTGATTATTTTTTTTTCCCCTGTGCCTGATAGAACAGCAACTTTAGAAGAGAGATTGGTATACTCTACCCAGTTTGCAGATCCAGTGCTTGTATCTTCAGGCTTTGAAAGGGTAATGACAAAGAAGTGAACATGAATGTTATGTTAATTTAAGATATTTAGTCTTCTGTTGCTTAGATGGCACTTCAGTTAACTGCTTGATAATTCTAGACTTGCACACTCTTCTGTGCAGAGGCTTTAAATAAGATATGCCTATATGGAGACTATATAAGCAGGCATATTTTAGCAGTAAAGAGATTCCAACTCTGTTTTACGCATCCCATACATCATTTAATTGGTGTTTCAAAACACACATGACATGTTTCCAAGGTTTCGTGTGGTGTAAATAAATGTAAAACAAGGTCCTTGCACAGAAGTTCCACAAAGTAATCAACATCAGGAACACTAAGAAGCTGAGTGGTACTTGGAAGACTAATTAATGTTAGTCTCTTGCATGCCAGATGTCCTGGTTTGAGTAAGAACAGAACTAATTCCGTTCAGTGGTTTTACTTTTCAGCTAGGTCTACACTTTCTGAAGTTAAGGTCATATTTTTGCAGACAGTCTCTGCTGCTAGCAGTGATAATGTTTAACATTTAGGGTTACTGCTAGAGATCAGTTTGCAGACCAAGGTCACTGCTAAATCTTGTGTATCACATTTGGGATGCAGAAACCAGAAGGCTGCACCTGCAGGGAGGAGTGGACAGGAATGGTAACCCTCAACTGACCGACAAGGGGTTCCATCCCATATACATCATATTCAGTATAAAGCTGAGGGATCACAAGGATCAAGCTCTCTTCTTCAATGGCCAGCATCCGAGGTGGACACTGTCCATTCTGCCTTCAGTCCCAGTTTCTGTGTTCCTGAATATCCAGTTCCAGAGTCTAGCTTCTGAATGCAGTTTATGTCTGCTGCTGACTCCAGTCTAGGATGTTCCCAGTGCCTGTTCTCCATCATCTTTGGTAATGGGCGATGTAATTGCTCTCAGGGTGGTTGGGTGTTTCATTTTATTATAACTATTTTCATTAAAGCTATTTAAATTATCTTTCCAATATTTCAATCTCCCTTATTCAAAAACAAGAAAAGCACAAGGAGTGAGAGTCTGCCTGTTATGCTTACATATAGAGCTATGATGCCAGCTGTATCTTTTGAATTACATTGTCAGGCAAACTTCTGGGAAAAAAAAAATTCCCTGATTTTTAACAGCAATGCCTCAAGTCTTGGAAATGCCCACACTGTTGTAGTGTGAAAAAACCCAGCCCATAAAATAATAACCTGACAATAACTGCTGTGATTTCTTCCCCGGGTTTTATTTCATTGTTAGTAGTTGTATATTACAGGGCTGATCAGCACATACTTTTCTGAAGATGTTGAAAAATGGAAGGACAATCACAGGATGGTCCACAGCATATCTGGGGACTGATTCCTCACTCTAGTTGCTTGGGTTCCTGGGTGGGGTCTGATGCTGGTTCAAATCAGATGATGGCTTAAATCTAATGATCTTTTGACCTCCTAGGAATGCATCATGAATTTATACCACCAACTTTGAACAACTGTGTGTTCTTGGGTTTGTTGTTTTTCTTTCTCCTGTGAATCTACCTGGGATATAGATCTCGGAACAGCAGAGAGAAAATTAGTGATGACTGAATTCTAATTAAGAATCTATCTGCCTCACCAGTGAGTGCAAAGAGGATTTAAGTTCTGCACACGTTTTATAATAATTGTTCTTTCCTTCCCCTTTATTTTTCTTTCACATCATTGCATTGTGTAATTTGAAAGAAGTGGCATTTCTAACAAAATCCTTGAGAAAGACAGATTTCTTCTATCATCCTGACCAAGATTTTCATATATGCCGTTGAAAAATACTGGCCAGAATTTTGTTTTCCCTTTTCTGTCTATCTTCCTCAGCAATGGCCTGTATATTGCATATACCATCTGGCAATACAATTTCTCCAGCTTATTTCAATAATCACATGAGGGGTTTTCCATTACCTCTGATCTCATTAGCACTTAATCAATGCAATAATTTCCATTAATGTTCAAGGGTGTTTCTTTTTTTTTCTTGCAAGAGTTTTCAACATCAAATCTGTATTCCAAAGATACCAAGCAAAACACTTGATACGCAAATATGAAATTCCAGTTGTTAGTATGGAATTGTCTGGTGGTTTATTCCTGATACCAGGTTTTTTCCTGGTTGATAGATGGGATGATCCCTATGCTTTGGGAGTAATTCCCATTTTCAAAACAGCCTATCATCCCAGAAGTGCTTAACTGGTGTATGACTCTTCCTGTTGACATTTTTCTGTTGTATTGGTAGACTACGGCTTTTTTGCTCCTCAACGGTTTTGTACAGGGCCAAAGGGCCTTATTTCTGTCTTTGAAATAAGTATTGGAAGTATATGTTGTTGATGATAGTATTAAAATCTCCACAGATACAAAGGAGTAAACATTTTCCTTTCAATGAAGAATGATATACATTAGATGCATGTCACAACCTTTTTATCCAAGAAGCATTTAATAGGTTATGAGACTTTATGAAGTATACTTAGCAGTGCAGCAGAGAGAAGAGATAACAGTCTGGAAAGTCAAACTTCAATTTCAGAGTATTTGCAGCAACTTTTTTCCATTTTTATATTTTTTTATATTTTTTAATCAACATTTCCATTAATTGAAAACTCATTTTATGTAAACAAAAGTATGAAATCATTACTTTTTTTTCAGATTTTAGAAGTATTTTGTATTTGACATCACAGGTCCTTTTTGTCTCAAACCTTCTTGGAAGTGAAATTATGTCTAGTTTTACAGTGAATAGCATATCAGTAAGTTTTTAGAGAACACTTGGATTTTAAAAGAGGGCTTCCTTTAAAATATTTCCTGGGTTTCAACATTTGTATCAATCCTACTTGGGAATTACTGGAGCAATATGAAGACTTCAATTCTGGCTTGAGAGAATTCTTCCTTGGGAAGCTTTATTTGGTGCAAGACACTAATGATATTTGGACAAGAATAACATGAATAGAGTTTAATTTTCATATCCAAACTAAGACAGACTGGATTTGCTGTGTTCATTTATTTTATTATTTAATACCGGTCTCTTTTTGCTTTTGCCAAGTTCTAAGATTAACTGACCATCTGTCTATTTGACTACAAAGAACTATCTGCTACTCATTATTGGCAGTTAATTTTGTGGCAGAAATTCAGACAGTGTGGTCTGGTGTTCTGATTTATTCAGTGACATTCACAGAAATCTAGGAAATCCAGTCAGAGAATTAAAGGATACTTAGCAGAAGAAAAGTGTCATGAAAAATACTCACAACTGCCACTATTTAAAAATATGGCAATTGTATGCTGCTGTGTCATGCCACTTGGACAGATTTACTATGAATAGCTCAAACTTTTATTAGATATTTCCAGCAGGAAGATGTAGCATCATTGGGCACAAGTCTAGAATATTCATGCCTGCGTGAGTGAACTTGTATCTATGCTGGGCAATAAGAACAGGAACAGATTCTACTCCCATGCATTACGTACTATAGACTTAACATCCATTTTTACATTGTCATAGAGTCAAACATGTCATCAAATACGCCATAAAACTGTACTTAGAAGCAAAAGTACAACTGGAGATAATTAATCAGCTGTTCTCTCTTTAACCTCCCAAAGCTGACAAGTTATTTAACTGTTTCTGTGCAAGCTTTCCAGCATATTTTTAGATGGAAAACCACATATATTTCAACAGAATCCACCATTTGAATTTTACTACTCTTGCAGTTTATGCAACTTTGTTAGATTTATTTCCTTTCGATTTTTCTCATTTCATTTTTGTGGATGTATTTAGACGAACTGTAGATGTCCTTCTCAGGGCAGTTTTCATCCTAATTCTTGTTCAGTTAAGATTATGATCTTCTGTTTAGGGGAAGTTCTTCACCAAGCTGCTGCCAGTAATTAGTCCTTGGTCCTCCTTCTGTCCTGTATTTGTTAGTTCCCCAACCTTTTTACCATTGAGTTTAAATTGAACTCAGACTTAGTGTCTAACAACTGTCCTTCTCTCTGCCTGACACAGATATTTTTACAATGAATATTTTTCCTTCAGGACAATGAGTAAGGGTTGCCTCTGCTGTTCCTCTGCGTTAAGCAGCATGATAAACTGTAGTAATTGGAGCTACATGTTTCTAATGAAACAGCATCTTTAGAGTAGCTTAAGGTATGTTGAGCTGCAGATTGTGCTGTATATTTAAGAATATCTGTGTTAATTTTAAATCCAATAGCACAGAGACTAGGAACATCTGTGTCTTTCTTTAAAAGATTGCATGAGGGAGACAGAGAATGGGGAGACACATGTTAGAAAGTCACAAATTAATGAGTGGATTAGGAGGAAAGGCTTCCTCCTTTTTGTTTGCTTCTTTTTACCCAAATCTACAGCGCCAAGATTATGCCGATTGGTAGTCACTTTACAATAGCACAAGATATTTATTTCTGGAGTGTACAAAAATATATACTCACAATACAGTCTTTAAGGATGCTAACCATGAAGAAGGAGGTAGGTGTGCAGTTGAGTAATCCATTTTTGGACGCAACTTCTAGTTTTGTAACAGCAGAAGGGCACACACCTTTGAACTCAGAAGTAAATATTAGTACTCAGTTAACATCTTCATATCAGGTCCATTTCTCTGCACAAAACAGTATTTCTATAAGAAGATTGTAGCCCAATGTAAATACTGAAAATTGGAGCTGACAGAAAATGTAGTTTGATACATTTTGAATGTTAGACTGTATTTTAAAAATGGTAAAGATAATTACTTAATGTCTTATAATGGAGTAATTTTTAACTTTAGTTATTTTATTTAAATGCATGTTTGCAATATGCACATTTTAAATTAAAATATGTGTATGTTTTTTGATAACATTTTAGTTGCAAAGTCACCAACTTTTCAGTAATATGTTTTAGCCCTTTCAAATTATTCCAAAGGGAGTTTCTGATGATTCAGATAGAAAAATCTGTGGTTAGGAAGAAAAATATGTCTGCTTGATTTATGTAATTAATCAGGTATTAATTCAGGCCCTCATCCTATAAACCATTTTTTTTCCCATGGAATGGCATTGAAAGGACTTACGTGCATGCAGGTTTTGGGAGTATAGTGCACCATTTAATGAACTTCTTAAATGCAGAAAAATTTTCAGGTGGGTAGAATTTGTATTGCAGAAGCTTAGTTTCACTTGGCATATTTAGTGTTGTCAGTGCTTCTGAAATGTTCTCATTCACAATTAGCAGTATGGAGGGATGCAATTTATCAAACACAGTTGATTCTCGCTGCGCAAATACATATATACATTTATCATCAATTAATATTATCATTCAAAATTAGGAATTTAATTCAAGATTACTAATTCAATCAAATGAAGGAACAGCAAAGCAATTTTACCTCCCCTCCCACTAGCAAGTAGAACTTTTCAGGGGTGTTGCAGAATGAGTATGAAATATTTTCTTTTCATTGACATTATAATGATGCTTTGCAGGTGTCCTTAGACTCTAATCATCCAAGACTTTCACATATGCTGCACACTGTGAACAGTCCCTTTGAAGTTAATTGCATTTCAGAATTTACTCCAGCAGAAAGTGAATTCTTGTTTACTGGATTTCAAATTAAATATAAACACGTTAAAATATAAAACTGTACTTGAACTTCTGGTAGTCCTATTATGCGTGTTGTTGGCTTTCGCAGTTAAAACACATCCAATTAGGTGTATTTAAAGATGAAATCACCCTCTGAGGCATTGGGTGTAGAAATGGATTAAAAACTAATTAAATGTAGGTCTCCGGAGACCTAATTTACTTTCCCCTCCCCCTAAAATCAGATATATGTCTAAATAAGAAGGAGATCTGAAGGTTAGTGATAACCTCAGGGTTGTTGGTTTTTATTTACTCTCAAATTGCCCGATCAGCTAGCGTGTGCCATCATACAAAATGTTACCTTCTTTTTGGCTTTTTAGAGACTGCACTATAACTTCGGGTACTCCCAACACTTTTACTGTTATTAAGGTTAAACAACATACATTTTAACAGCTCTTTCCTAAATAAGATGAGAAAACTACAATTGAAATTTTTCCGGAGGAAAGGAGTGTAAGCCAAAGGCTGACTTTATAGCCAGAATAACCCCATCACTAACAATACAAAAGCATCACAACCATCAGAAAAAGGAATTGCATTTTCACAGATGCTATTGTGGATGTCTGCCGGGGAGTGAGGAGAATTTGAATTGATTGAATGACTTTGCAGAGAAAACTTCAGAAGTCTGGCAACTAGTTCAAAATTAAATTGGCCTAATTTATTAATAAATTTATTATTAAATTTATAGTATGTGAAGGGCCAGATCATATGAGACTTCAGCTCGGTAGGAACTGGGCATTCGGTGTTACCCAGAGATTATGCTAGTGGAAAATGGAGCACATTTATTTAAGGATCACCATTAAGTCAATACCTGGAGGATATGAGTCTCTACATTCAGAATTAAAAAAGATTGAAATGTTTTTTAGGTGATATTAAAATTGAATCACGCAGTGAAGCGTGGTGCGCGGTATGAAACAATGATCTTACTCGGCTGGAAGTGGCAAAGCCTGAAAGTACTTTCAAGATGAAGTGGAAAGTTCCCATGTGTTGCATACAGACAGTGGGAGAGGCTGGAGACAGGCACAAGCAGAATGGATCACAGTGTCGTGGAATCCTTCAAGCTGCAGCTGGAGGTAGCTAGTTTCAAACTTGTGATAAGCTCCCAGTCATTTGATTACTGTTATGCCAGTGCTCGTGAAAAGCAGCTAGTGAATCAAGGAATCCAAACCAATGTATGTCCAGGAGAGTAAGATGTGATTTTCTGCAATTGTGGCAGCTCTTCAGTCTTTTTTTTTTTTTTTTTCAGAAGGAGTAAGTACTTTGCTTATGTTTGAAATATCACCTGAAGTGTTACTTTGATCCCTGTAGATCCGATCAGATTTTACTTATTTGGGGCATAGGAGCATCAGCACTTCCCAAGCTCTGTGGCACAATCCCTAATTGAAGAGCTTGATAAGAATATAGTCTAAAAATCACAGGAAAGCCTCAAGGAGAGCGTCATTGGAAAGGTTTGCATTTGGTTGGAATACCAGAGGGAGAAAATTAGGCTTTTAAGGATTAAAAGGATACATTTGTTCCCATGTTGCAATCACCTTTAGTGCCAGCAGTGTTTCCTGATGATGGTCCTGCCTGGCAGTGGAATCCTGGCTCCTAGACAACTATTTAAATTACTTTTGTAGCAAAAACATTGGTATGACTTTAATTTCTGTACAAAATCCCTCTAAAAATGTAACTGTTTTCTGTAATGTGTATTTCTATCACAGTGCCTTATAGACTCTTTATAGGTCAAATATTTACTCTTTACTTGTAAGGAACTTCTAGTAATTCTGATGATGTTTGCAAACCATTGACGTTTTAGTCTGGAGAGCGTAGTGATACTAATGGTAGTACACTGATACTGGCACTGAGGAGAGCAGGGAGTGCTTCTTTATTAGCTGGAAATGTATCAGGAGATGTGCTTTGGAGTGCATGCGTTCTAGTGAGAAGAGTCTGTTGGCATATCCCTGGCATGCAGTAAGACAGTGGGAGATGAACCAAATGAGGAGGCTTTCCTATGAGTCTCAACAGTTCTGGAAAGTGTTTTTGAGATGTTCCCCCAAAGCAGCATCTGTATCACTGAACTGGAATTGAGGAGTGGTGACATTTCTTCATTGAGACTGCCTGAATATCTCAGAGTATAATTCATGGGTGGTGTTGTCTTCTTTCCTTATCACTCAAAGTGCTCTAGAAGCTTTGCAGATTCTCTAGTTGTGCACACAAGCCATGAAGACCACCAGAAAGGGACATAAAATTGACACAGAAAATCTTTTTTCCCTTTACATGGGCGAGACAGTTCTTGAGAATTTCCTGGATGTGCACAGTGCCTTACAAAAGAAATTAATGGTTAATCAAGTTGCCTTTAACAAGTTAGAGTATTGTACATCGTGGACTTTTATGCTGTGTCAGACCTTAATATTTACATGTTTAGTTTTCTCAAGTTGTTGTGTTTAGACATCCATGCAGCTATCCATATGTGTTGATGTTAACCTAAGAAATAACACCATGTTCAGAGTATCCTTTGGACTATAACCTGGGGTCTTAAGGTAGAAAATAGAGATGGTAAAATTCATGTTCTTGTGATTAAATGTGATTCCTGTTGGTACTATAGTGCAGCTTTTAATCTTCTGTGTAATACTTTAAGGGAATTTGTTGAATAGAAACCATAACTCTATTAATTTAATGCTCAATAGCATTTAGTAATGGGGTTTATAGCAAATTTATGGAGCTCCTTGTATGTGCTTTTCACTCTTCTTCAATGCTAATGTTATTATACATTAGCACTCACATGTTCTTCCTCATGATACAATAGCTGTGGCAGTCCATATATACAGACTCCAAATAACTTAATCTCTTCCTTGTTGAAGACAATAGCAAGATTTAATGGGTGTTGTATCAGATCCTTTACAAAAACCGGCATAAAATACTGATGCATCACTCTTCTGTATGCCTTTCTTCTTCAAGACAAACTATGTGTTCGTGAACATTAAATCAATATTTTATGTGTGTTTGTCCCGGTTTAAGTGAGACCGGAACTAATTCTGTTCAGTGATTTTAGTTTTCAGCTCATTTTCTTCTAACAGCACTTTCTGAAGTTAACAGGATTACTTTCACAGGCAGTGTCAGCTTCTGGCAGTGATAACGCTCAAGGTTTGGAGTTACTACCAGGGATGGCTGTGTAGAAAAGCTCTTGCTTATATTTGCTCCTGTGCAGATCAAGTTCACGGTGAAATCTTTTACCATGCTTGGGGGTGCAGAAAATAAAAGGCCACATCTGCAGGGAGGAGTGGACAAGAGAGGTGACCCTAAACTGATCAACAAAGTATTCCATCCCATATACGTCATATTCGATACAAAGCTGAGGGATTGCAAGGGTCAAGTTCTGTTCTTTAGTGGCCAGCATCCAAGGAGCACTCTGTCTGTTCTGCCTTTGATCCCAATCTGTGTGTTCCTGAATCTACTGCCAGAATCGTAGAACGGTAGGGTTTGGAAGGGACCACTGAGTCCACACCCCCTGCCAGAGCAGGGTCACCCAGAGCAGGCCACACAGGAACAGATCCAGGTGGGTCTTGAAAATATCTAGAGAAGGAGACTCCACAACCTCTCTGGGCAGCCTGGTCCAGGCTCTCTCACTCTCACAGTGAAGAAGTTTGAGGTGGAACTGTCTGTGTTCCAGTTTGTGACCATTACCCCTCGTCTTACAGGGCACCACTGAAATAAGACTGGCCCCTTCTACTTGACTCCCACCCTGCAGATGTTTGTAAACTTTGATCAGATCCCCTCTCAGTCTTCTCTTCTCCAGACTAAACAGCCCCAGGGCTCTCAGCCTTTCCTCGTAAGAGAGATGTTCCAGTCCCTTAATCATCTTTGTACCCTCAGCTGGACTCAGTATTTCCCTGTCCCTCTTGAACTGGGGAACCCAGAACTGGACACAACACTCCAGATGTGGTCTCACTAGTGCAGAGTAGAGAGGAAGGAGAACCTCCCTTGACCTGCTGGCCACACTCTTCTTTATGCATTCCAGGACACCATTGGTCTTTCTGTCCACAAGGGCACATTGCTGGCCTCTTGATAACTTACTGTCCACCAGGACTCCAAGGTCTCTGTGGAGCTGCTTTCCAGTGGGTCTACCTGTAACCTGTAGCGGCACATGGTGTTCTTCTTCCCCACGTGCAGGACTCTGCACTTATCCTTGTTGAACTTCATCAGGTTCCCCTTTGCCCAGCTCTTCAGCCTGTCCAGCTCTCGCTGACTGGCAGCACAGCCTTCTGCTCTATCAGCCACTCCTCCCAGTTTTGTATCATCATCAGGCTGCTGAGGATACACTCTATCCCATCTTCCAGGTCATTGATGAAGATGTTGAATAAGACTGGACCCAGTACTGACCCCTGGGTGGCACCACAAGGTACAGCCCTCCAACTGGACTCTGTGCCACTGATCACAACCCTCTGAGCTCTATTATTTATCCAGTTCTCAGTCCATCTCACCATCCCCTCTTCTAAACCAGACTTCCTGAGCTTACCCATGAGGAAGCTATGAGAGGCAGTGTTAAAAGCCTTGCTGAAGTGAAGGTAGACAACACCCACTGCTTTCCCTGCACCTACCCATTCAGCCATGCCATCATAGAAGGCTCTCAGATCAGTCAAACATGACTTCCCTTTGGTAAATCCACGCTGGCTACTCTTGATAAACTTTTCTTCCATGTGCTGAGAAAGCTGAAATAACTTTTTATATTCTCTAAAATGCCAAATGCTCATCTAAGGTATTTGAGACTTCTGTGTTTATCGTGGTTCTAGATCATCCACTTCATTAGTCTGCTGTTTAATAAAGGTAGGTTTCTCAACCAGCAAATACCAGTTCTTTAACAGCTTTTTAATTTTTCAGGAGCGTAGTTGATTAATCACACTATAAACGTGCAAATATTTATTGCATGTTGTTTCTATTGATTCATGAAAATATCAATTCCAATGCAGGTTTTAAAGGTGTTCTAAATAATAAAAGGATTTCAGGTGTTGCTGAACTATAAGATAGCATTAGGTATGTACTTTTTTTTGTCTGTTTTGCTACAACTTTTGTGCTGCATTGCAGCTCTGAGTTAGTAATTGATTCCTCAAAATTAAGTTGGACTTCCTGAAGCTAGTCTGTACCAGTCAGTCCAAATTGGAGGTAGTGGGAGGTGCATCTCTTAACGTGGCTATCACAGGAAGCCTGTTTTATGAGTGAGCCACACATAGTACTGAAGCATGACCTCTAGCTTTATTTATTTATTCCCCGCCCCCCCCCCCTTGTTGTGTTATCAGCAAATTTATAGATAGGAAGAAAGGCTGTTGTTTCATTCAGCCCATCATCCCTGATGGTTCACATTTATCCTCTGAAGCATAGTTTCTGTTGTTGTGTTTTGTTTAGCAGTAAAAGGTCTGTAATGGGCTGGTCTACCTCCTCATCTGCTTGCTGCCTGGAGCACTGTCAATAGCAACCTCCTTAGACTTTGTAATCTCTCTCCTGACTTCACTGCAGTGTTTGTGGCATCTGCAAGCAGATTTTTCAGCCCTGGTGTAGTAAATTAGAGGGCTCTGTGTTAGTAATGGAAACAAAGACAACAACAAGAAAAGAGAGTGAACTAAGACTTACTGCACTGTTGTTATTGCCCACGGGAAAAACTGTGTCAGGTAATAGGTGCCTTTTCTTATTTGTGATGGGCTATATTCGTGATTGTTTAATTCCTGTAAATGTCACCACTTGAACACTGAGATACAGCCATCAACACTGAGATACAGCCATCCATAGCCATGAGCACGACCGTTTTGCAGGCTTTTGCAGCAGTTGTGAAGTCCATGCTGACATCTGAATATGACCTTCAGTGTAATTTTGCAGAATAAGAGGAGTCAGCGGCAGTTTAATGTAAAAGGCAGAATGAGATTTGGATCAGCGACCAGAACTCTGGGTTTTGCTCTCCCCGTCGAATGTGCAATTGCTAATGCTCAGAAAACCATGCTCCAACAAATCTGGACTATGTTAATGTATCTCTGTTCCAGCGGGGAGGTTGAAGAATGCCTCTATCCAAAATACAACCTACATGCGTGCGTCCTATTGCCAGTAGGCTGGATCCCGACCCTGAGAGCCTTCCAGATGGCCCGTTGCCTTTTCTTTCAAAAAGAAGAGCATCAGCCAAACTGCTGTGAACGCTGAGAGATGGAGGCTCACCTCCTCGGGGACGGAGGGGCTTCAGCTGGAGGCTCAGCCGCACCTATTCACGCATGTGCTTTGTTTCTTTACGGTCACTGCCACATCAGTGAAGTCTGCAAAGCGTTAACACGAGCTCGTGTGGCCCGAGAGGTGGAAAACCTTTCCTGTCATCTGGGGGGGGGGGGGGGGGGGGAGGGAAAGTGTAAGCGTGGGACAAAAAGCGGGAGGGGAACGGCGCGGGGGGGGGGAGGAGGGGGAAGCGAAGGGAAAAAAAAAAGCCGCGCGCGGAGAG
>WTSP01004499.1:0-61316 GCA_025331215.1 Actenoides lindsayi | reverse complement strand
CGGCGAGGCGGCCCCGCTGGCCGTGCGGGCCTCCCGGGCGGTGCCGGTGGGACCGGACCCTCGGGAGGGCTGTAACGTTGGCCTCTCGTAAAGCAGATCTCGTCACCGTGCCCGCCGCGGGCTTTCTGCGCGCCCCCCGGCCCGAAGGCCCGCCGGGTGGAACGTCTCCGTCTTGGCGGCCACTGCAGTGGGCTGTGCTTGTACGGACTGCTCACCTGATGCTGGCTGACAGGGCTGTGTGTTGTTACTTAGCCGTCTGTGTAGCACGTTGTATGTGTGCGGTAAGTGCAGGTAAGGAGAGGGTACTTCATTTGGGGCTGTAGCTTAAAACTTTACAAGTATACCTTTGCTTCTCCTTGCTTGAGGGGTTTTATCGTTTAAATGGAGAGGAAGGGATGCAGGACGTATTTGTCAGGTGGATGTTGGCTGAGAAGTGGAAAGATCTGGTTTGTTTGTGAGATTTTCAGCGTTGTTACAGGTATAAATCGGCCATTATTATCATTATTGGTTTTATATGCGTGGGAGTCTTGAAGAGTAGCAGATGTCAGTTGTGTAGCTGCAATAAACTGCTTGGCTTTTCAGAGTTGGTCACCCTGTGATTCTGGAGGCACACAGCTGGCAAAAGGTTGAGGCTCGGTTCCCAAATTACGCTGCGTCTTGTAGCTGCTGGTGTGGCTGTTGGATAATCTCAAATCTGGAGGCTGGGGGGAAAGGTCGCTGTGCATTTTAGCACAATTTTTAGTGCTATTGTTTGTTGATATCTCCGTTCTCTCAGCACAGTGTTGTTTTGCAAAGGAGCTGGGCTACTTTTGAGGACCTGTTGTTTTCTGTGGGTGATGGGTGGCTGAAGCTGCTGCGGTTTGCTCCCCTCACCCCTCTGAGGCATGTGGTAGATGTCATGTAGCTCCCAGCCCCGTGAAGGTTTTGCTGTGCAGCCCATGGGATCAGGCGTGTTGGCTGATCTTGGTATCTGCACAGGTGCTGTTTGTGCATCATGGATATTAATGAGCAATTCTACAGAGATAAGCTGGACCGTTCTATAAAGAATTGCTATTTTTCCAAATTCAAGACTTTCACAAGGTTTCATTTTCTTCTTTTATTTTCTGTTCTGTACTTTGCCTCCTAGGAGGAAGGTCTTTCCAAATATTTAATTTATGGTTGTGAAGAAGGTGTGTTTCAGGTCAACATGCGTGTTTCTGGTGCTTCATGGAACCTTTGGGCTGTCAGGAACTAGGATGGAAGCAGCACAGAGCCACTGCTTTTCATGCATCTTGTGGTACTGCTTCCTAGGTCAGTGTAAGGCATAAACCCTTCTGTTGGCATTTCTTATTCTGAATCAGGAGTTACTCAGGGGTGTCAGGAAACTAGAAATAATGCATACAGGGAATACTTTTCTAGTTTAAATTCTCTTCAGAAACTCTGGAATTCAATGAGCAGGTGAACAATCCTTTACAGAAAGTAATGTGAAAACATCTGCTACAAATGTTTAAAAGAGACGTCTAGGTTTCTTCCAGTTCTTAGGCATCAACTTGTCGTTCATCACTTGAATTTTTTTTTTTCTACTTGAAGCTTATTTTTCTGTTTTGTTTTGTTCGTTTGGGTTTTTTTTTTTTCCTGCTGTCTCCAACTTGAGAGCTTTTTTCCCCCACTTCTTCCCACTATTACATTTCAAAACCTTTTCTTCCCTAGCATACAAATGATGGCCAGTTTTCCTTTGAAGCAAAACAAGTGTATTTTTGCCATTCTGTAAGGTGTAAGTAAACTTCTCTTCATACCTTGGATTGACTGTGGTTTTAAGTGCTGCCACTTGCCTCTCATTACGCAGAAGAGGGTTGTGTCGAGGGAAATTGTGCCGCTGCTTTTGTTTATATAGTAGTACTGTAATAGGAAAAGACTTGTTCGTGGTACAATGAATGCTGGTACACCAGAAATCCTGCTAATGATAGTGATTAATGGGTGCTGCTCAAAATAGCTATCACTGCTGATATGACTAATTGTGCCATATGAAAAGAGCTCCTTCATTCCCAGTCATTTCAAGGTGTTTCTGCAGTTTTAGAGAAATGCCTGCTCTGTGTATGCAGACAGAGAAATGCCGAGTGAAATGCGGGATTTGCAGTGGAGTATGGCAACTCTTTCAGAGCTTGCTGCTGTGCTGCAAAATCACTTGCGGCTGAAAATGAAGAATATCTTCTTGTGGTTACTGTAGGTAGATAGAACATTATGACTGGAATTGGATGTTAGCCAGAGCAACACCCTACATGTTGCAAACAATGCCAGGGTATTGTTAGTAGCTATAGAAGGGGTTTTCTATCATACATGAAAGATGACATTTCCAGCAGCATGGGTAACCTCATCACAAAACATTGTGCTGTGGCTGGCTCAGGGAGCAACTGGCTCTGCTGGGCTTGACAAAATCTACGTTACAATCACGCTGGTGTTCCTAGAGCTTGGTGATATGTTTGTGTTGGTGTTTCTTAAGCTTCATTGGCCTTTCCGTAACAGCGAGTTATTAGTAACATGCCTGCAGGCAATCCTGTGCTCTGCAAGCCAGATCATATTCCAGGTTCTGTTTAGATTTTGTGTCTGAAAGCAATGCTGGAAGCTTATATGGGGACTGCAGAGCTAAAGGTGCTGTTTCTTGCTATTTGTGAAATCTGAAGTTCTGACTGGAAGGATGAAAAAAACATTTTGAAAGTTAAATAGAATTTGTTAAAGATGTGTTCCAGACTTGCTGAGAAGCAGCTAGTAGTAGTGGTATCTTGTGCCTCTGCATTGGTTTTGTCTCTTCTGCTGTTTCTGTACCTCAAGGTAATGTTACGGCAGGAGGAGTTCAGATATTCACCCCTTCTGCCCCTGAAGAAACTATGAAGGTGTGCGTGTGGGGAGTAGGAGGCATTTGTGTCACAAAGACTGCTTTGCAGGTTAATTCCTGATTTGCTCTGTTAATGATCCCAGTCTTCTGGTGTTCTGTGAGTAAACCATTTCAGTCCAGTCCTTGTATTTTGCTAAAACAGTGATGGAAAAAATAAAGAAATACCTTTTTGAAGGTTCATTTAAAAAAAAAAAAAAGATGCTGGTGTTAATGAGGTAGGGGAGGTTTAGATTGGATATTAGGAAACATTTCTTCACAAAAAGGGTTGTAAAGCCCTGGCCCAGGCTGCCCAGGGAAGTACTGGAATCTCCATCCTGGGAGGGATTTCAAAGCTATGTAGATGTGGTGCTGAGGGACATGGTTTAGTAGTGACCTGACAGTGCTGGGTAGGACTTAATGATCTTAAAGGTCTCTTCCAAGCAAAACGATTCATGATTTTATGAGGTGTGTTTCACTTTGAAGTGTTCTAATGTGACAGGACATATTATTTTGAGGGCTGTGGTCTTGAAGTGTTGTCTTACTCTACTGTAATTAATGAGGATTAGCATGTTGGTTACTGAAGGGGGGATTGTTCTTATTCAGGTCATACCCTTTACATGAGGGAAACTGATTTCCAGGGACCTGAGCTGGAGCAGCCTTGGAGTACAAGGAAAAGAGGGATGTGTGTAGGGGAAACAGAATAGAGGGTCTAGAAATGCTTGTTAACCTTTGAAGAATGAAAGAAAAGGGCTGAAAAAGGGAATGCGAAGAACTCCAGGTGTAGCTGGGGGGAACCCTGAGGTGTCTGAGTGAAGCTCAGTGTGGGTGTATCTGAGGTGGGAGTGACTGAGGCTCTGTGAGGTGTTCAGGTGTGATCAAGAGCCTTCACAGCCAGTCAGATGTTTCTCTAGGGGTAGTATTGCATACCATTGGTGATATGCTGGCTTTGGTCTAATGGTAACATATGGCAGCTTATCAGGGCAAGCACCTATTATAACTTCATTCAAACAATTCAGGTTTGGAGTGGGATTTTCTAGGGCTTTCCTCTGGAGAACTGTTTTCATGAAGGAAATAAGTACTCTCCCTTCAAAGGAAAACCCTCGCAGGAGAACATGATAGCACTAGTAGATAGATTTTTATTTTCTTTTAAGTTTTTGTTTGTTTGTTTTGCTGGAATAGCTAAAAAGCAAAACTTTAAATTTTTTTTGCTGTAAAGTTTGTGTTTTTTTAAAAAAATGTTTACCCTGTGTTTTTATGGTTAGGGTCACATCAGAGTAAACAACTCCTTAGGAAATATCTTTACAATATCTCCCTAAATTGTGACCAGTTCCTCCTTATGTTTTTAGTAAAATTTGCTCCTTGAAATAACTCGTGCATATTTCCTGGTTTAGGCTAGCTAGATTTTCATTGTCTTGCAACATAGCCATCGTCTGTCTTTGTGGTCTTTTGTTTCTTGCTTTTCTAACAGTTTTGTTTTCTTCAAGTGATCAGGTTTTTTTGATCAATGTGACTTCTTTTGTTTGTCTGGTCAAGTTTTGATGGGGTACTTGTCAGATGCCAATGTTTTCTGGTGAGCATTTCTGTACAATAACATTGCAAAAGACAGGTTACTTTAAAAATTCAAAAGGAATATGCCTTTACCACCTTGTCAGCCACCCCTTCTCAGGTTTGGATATTTTAATGTTGTTCTTTCCTGACACTACGTGTGTGTATGTTAGGAAGTTTTAAGGGAAAGTGTTGACTGGGTGTTTAATAACAGTATTTTAAGTGTGATACTTGTTCTGTTGTGCATTCGAAGTTGACATTTAAATGTTACTGTCTGACTGCAGAAAATTCCTCACGGGTCCTGTGCAGCATATCCTGCAGTCTGTGAGTGGAACAACACACTTCAACAGTTTCTGAATGCAAGGGAAAGTTACGTTTCCCTTGGTGGAGATATGATTTGATTTTTCATTCTTTAATGCTAATATGTTGTATTTTGGGAACTTTAAAGTAGCGTATGGAATGTGTTGTAGAGGAGAGAGTGGGAGAAGAGTAGGAAGAAAGAACTGTTATGGACCTTTTCTCCACTTTTCTACAGGCATCCCTAGTGTGAATCATTAGTGTGAGAGGCATCTAGCAATGAAATTTATCTTTAATCCTGTCAGTAACTGAGTGTTTTTAATTTCCCAAGTAGATTACCTCACCGTGCTAACTTCCTATGTTTATGAATTTTTGGATGGTATTAGGCGTTCCTTGGGATTTACTGGGGTAAAATTAGATCTTTTGAAGCATATCCACATTGTCTGTCTGATACCAGGATATTCAGAGCAATGTTCCTAGTGTTGTTTTGTTTTGGTTTTTTTTTTAATGAAAGTTGAACTTCCTGGTCTTCTGTACAGGCTACAGAACTTTGCTGTACCCTAGGAGAAGTTTGAGTCCAAGCACAAGAGCTTCCCCAGAGAAAGATAAAGCACCTGAATGTCTACAGCTCACATTCCAGAAAAATCTGGAGATCGTTTAAGTGTTGCTTCCTGAGAGTCTAAGTACAAGCTAATATTTTTAAAAGTTCTTTAAAAATACTTGAAGCTGGCAATCTCATCCAGAAGAAGCTAGGCATTCTTTTTATGTGGCCCAGCATACAGCAGAAATGCTGGAAGCTAGGAGCAACTCTAGTGACTAGAAAGGACAGACACAAAAACACTCTTCTTGTGGAAAGATTTTCTCGTGGCTCCATCCTCAGACACAGGGGGAAGGATCACGTTGGCTAAATGTAGTTCTGTGCTAAACTCTAAAAGATTTGAGGAACGTAATATGTTTCTGTTGAGTATTTCAAAATTTTTCTCGGAATGCTTTTTGCAAGTCTTGCACCAGACGGTATTATGTAGAAGGAGGAAGAATACAAGGAGAAAGAAACTACCTAAAAATAGAATTCTTCCAGGTCCACATGTTCTTCTGCATGCATCTTACAGGGTAACTTCAATGTAGAATGAATTTGTCATCTCCAAATGTTCAGAAGAAACCATGTTTGTTCCATGAAGGTAGAAATGAATGCAGCTTTTCATCATTTGTCCTTTGTAAAGGCACCTGTTTTTAGTAAAAGATGGAAAGACCCCAAGGATAGGAGATTTTTTTGCCTGAGGGGAGAACAGCAATATTGCCTGGAGTTCTTTGTCCAATCAGGAATTGAAGGCCGGGTAGTGTGGAATAGTGTTAATTAAAACTGTGCTAGTGCGTGTTTCATAGCTCCAGAATAAACTTTATTTAGCCTCTTACCAAAGACAAAGTTAGATATTTGTGTCTCTTTGGCTGAGCAACACGGTTTGCAAATATTTAAATTAAGTAATAAGATATACCCTTTCTCCTACATGAGATGAACATTTACAAGGAGATGATGTAATCAAGACTTTTAGTATGGTTCTGAAAAATAGGTCTACTGCTAAATGTGCATGTATCGTTTAGAAAAGCTAAAACCTTTCATTTATTAAATAAAAATCAAAAATCCGTGAGATTTGGTAATGCTTGGAATTTTGTTTTACTAAGTTTAGTTCTCAGTAGTGGAAACAAAATCATGAAGGCCGCCAGGTTGCTGCTGCTGTCGTCAGGAAAGTAGGGCTTTCAGTGGGTACTTGTATGTTCCTCACCTACAGAGAGCAAACTGGGAGTACTTTCTAACTTATAGTGGAGTACAAATAAACTCTGGGCAGCTACCAGTGTAGATACAGAAATTATGATACAAGTAAGGTTAAAGTTTTGGTAGTATTGTGACTTGCACTTCTGTATTAACTATTTTTAAAGAGAAGCTGCTGAAGGTTGTGTAAAGAAGAGCAGGGCAGGTTAACTAAAAATCAAATTGCCTAAATTAATGCAAGCGTAAGTGAACTTTATTTCTATGACTTTGATCAGAATTCCATCCTGATCAAAACTGTACGGAGTGCTGGGAGGAAATGGCAATCATTAGAACAAAACTGTAAAAAGGAGCGTGTATACTGTTAATGGGAACACGCTTGATTCTGTACTGAAATGTGGGAAGAGTCCTTGCTCAAAGAGCTTTCAGTTTGTCTTATGTTGCTTTCAGGAAGAGAATGAAAACATTTTCTCTCAAGCAATCCTATTAAATCTCATAATAAACTTCTTTGTCTAAACATTTCGACAATTTCTAGGGCAACAGATTGTGATTTCAGATTCAGCACTTTGACCTCATTTCAGGTCCAAAGAGGAGTAGGTTTTATAAGGTTTGAGACAAATTATTACCAAATAACTTGTAGCAAACTTTATAAAAAATTTCACCGTGAATTTAACATGAGTTTCTTCACAAGTTCTTCTTAGCAAAGTTACTCTACTGGTCCAAGTTATCAGTCCTAATTTAAATATCTTTCATATAACGTTTGGTCTTAAAACTGAAATAATAATTTGGATCATGGGGCAGCATATGGTCTACTTGGCAGTCTTTGGTCAAGTGCACTTACTGTGTTATCTGTGGAGAAGTGGTACCTCTGACCTGTGTGATTTTGAAATTAAGCTGTTGCTTGGTTTTGTGGTTAGACAAGATCCTGGTCTGATTAAGTGAAATCTATTGCTCTGCAGATGTTGCTGGACGTGAAATCTGGTGAAAACCACTAATGATACATTTTTTTGGTTTTATGTAGGTACGTTACATTTTTGTGCTGGATGGATTGGTGTGATAGAGTTAAAGCTGTAGTTGACACACAAGATTCAGGGAAATGTTTTTTGGGAAAAGTGCTTTGTCTTCCTTTGAAGACCCAAGAGGAAAAGGGTTTTTGTTTTTTTTTTCCATTTTAGATTCTGAACAGTTGGGTGTTAGGAGTTTTGATAAGGATTGTCTGATACAGGCAGACAAATGAATAACAGACCATGATTTGCCTGTTTATTATGTTTCCTCTGAACATAGGTTAAAAGATTCTAGCTCCTCTCTCTGCCTTCTCTTTCCATATCAGGGTGACCATGAAGGCTTCAGAGATCGCTTTCAGGTCACAGATGCTGTCTTTCAAGCATCAGGAGCTGTTTTTATTACTGAATCTCTAATGCTATTGAAGTTGTTGCTGGTCAGATATCAGAGTTACTACTCCAAAACCTTTCATAGTGTCTTTGTTTCTGGATGATTTTCTGACGAGTATGCTTTAAACAGACATGTTGTTGGACTGAATACTGGATGTGTGAATTGCTGTGGTTTACAGAATCCAGAGTTCATGGATGAATAGCTCTTCTGGCTTTTAAGGTACAATGTATTAATTGGTTTTTAAACAGCTGCACAGTTTGTTGCTTGTGTAATGCTTTGACACGTGGGATTTTTGTGACAATTTAGTGTTTTTAACCTAAACTTCTCAAGTTGGTTTCTGAGGAAATAACAGATAAGCATTTGCTGTTGGTCTCTTCAGAGTCCTACTTACTCTTTTATTCATTGTTTTGTGTTTTGATGTGTGCTTCTCCATCCCTTGCACTTTGGGGGATAATTGATGGAAATGTCTGTCTAGACTGCCTTCTCTTGTGTTTCAACACCTTTTGCTCTGTGTTTGTTCCACTTGAAAGGCCTTCAACTTTGTGCATTGTGATAGATGGAGAAAACTACTGCTAATATGACTGATAAAATTTGACTTGATGTGAAATTGTAGTTGGTTTGTTCTTTTTTTTTTCGGAGACATTCACATTTTTGTGGGCTTTTTCAGCTTCTCAGTGCATCCAGTGGATGCTTTTCTATCTGCTCTAGTATGTTGTTACTCATGTTTTAAGTTGGGTCCTGAAACAGGAGAAAATGACGTCTTTCGGACAGTGACTTTCTGCTAAAAAGTTGTATCTGTATTTTACTCTGAAATTGTTCTAGCACAGACAAGGCTGTTTCTTTTCAAAAATTCTTGTGGTTTCAGAGAAATAATATATTTTGTCTTCCTTGCATATGCTATTTGATATGTTCTGTTCTGGAGCCTGAGTTTCTTGACTGTGCTCTGTTGTTTTTCACTGAACATTAAATCGTATACTGAGAAGAACAGGGGTAAGTATAGTTTATGAAATTTTCTACAGTACAAAATTGTTCTCCTTTTCCTTTTAACCTAAGGTTTTATAAGTTACACAGGCCTCATAATTACAAGCATAGATAGGAAGGTATGCTGTGTTTTGATTCAGTTGTTCAGTGCATTGATGAACAAATTATAATACGAATGCAGGACATCTTGAGTGCTATGTCTATGGTAGATGTCTTTCTCTAAAACAAATCCTAATGTGAGAAAAGTTAAACTGGTGTAATTTGGAACAGTAGACCTGGATAAGATAGATTTGTGTGAGTATTGATTATAGTGGGTTGTAGCATGTGAAAAACTTGATCATGCCTCAAAGCACCGTTGACTTAGTGGACTTCTTACCCCTTCTTTAGCTGTCTCTAAAGGTTTCTGTTGTGAGGGGTTTTTTTCTTCTATGACATACCATTGGCTTAAAGCTGTTGGACTAGAGGTCTTCACTTACCTTAAACTGTGACAGGCAGATAGCTTTTTGCCCAAAAGATGGTGTTGTGAGGGAGAGTACTCCACGTGAAATAATCCAAACCTGGTAATCTCAGAAGATCCACTTAATATATTCTGAAAAAAGCAGAGAATAGCAGTTGCAGCTGTAGAATAACCCTGAGAGGAAAAGATAAATCAACTTACTTATACACCAGTATGTGTCCTCAAAGGCAAGATACCCTCGTATTACAACTGTTATGTATTCCAGCACTGATAAGACTTTCTGTATCGTTTAGGTAAGAAACAAGTAGTAATAGTTTGAAACTGATGCTTTGTAAGTGATGTGAAGGAAAGAATTATTTTTTGTTTTCACTGGTGAATTTTTTTTTCTTTTATTAAACTGTTATTCCATATAGAAGGTATTGCCTCAGCTTGGACTGGTGGTAAGCTGTAGGTTGTGTGGCAGGTATTTGTGGTTTACTTGCACTTACACGGGAATGCCATTCCTTCTGCTTTCTTCTGTTCTTGTTTGTTTTCTTTTCTCTGATCACAGGTTTTGGTTTCTTGTTAAATACCTTCATATTGAAGACTATGGTAAGAAACACGGCAAAGCAACTACTCATAGTCATAAACTCAATGAGTAATCATTGAGATTACACAATGTAAGCTTTTAGAATAAATAAATCATTAGGTAAAAAATTTCCATTCACTTATTAATAGCAAGCTGAAACCTGACACAAATATTTGGTTTTTACCATACACCAATGCTGTAAAAATCTTAGATGCCACAAGGTTTTTTTCACTGATTTTTTTTTTTTTTTCTTGAGTAGTTATTTTCTAGGAACTTACTAGTTTAGATTGCTTAATGTAACATGGAAATTGTTTTTTATTAGTAGTGAATGAGCACTACTTCTGACAAAAATCCACTCTATTGTCCAAAATATGAACAAAGAAATGTCTGTTTAAATGGAGTCTGTGTTCCAACTTCAGAGGCAAAGAAATGCCAAGATAATCACCTGAAAGATATGAAAAGCAGTCTGTGGAATAATCTTCTATTCCTTACAGAATAATACATTAGCTGTAAGATGAGATAAGACTCCATTTTACGAGTAACTATACTGTTTAACTTGCTGATACACATACAGCAATTCAGAAAGCATCAGAATGCCTGATATCATTTGAGAGCCCTAAAATATAGGTTAATCTTAACTTTGAATATTGTTGTATTGATATGCTGTGAAGAAAATCCATCAGTTTCATGGACAAGCCCAAAATAATGTCATTTTCTTATGCTGCTGAATGTAGTCACTCTCCTTTTCTCCCTGTATTCTTTTGCCTACTTTTATTGCTTTTTTTTCTGCTTCGCACTTTAATTCCCATTTAAAACTCTCGTGTTTGTATTGCACAGTGAGGATTGGAATGTTAGTTGAAAGATGGGGAAAAGAATCTGCCTTGCTGAAAATGCGAAAGATTTCCTGTTGTTCTAAACTCAGTTTGGTATGAGTGGTAGTGGCTGTGGAGCTGAAGCACTGCTGAAACTCTCTGCTGCACAGCAATACATGAGTGGTAGTGGAGGATAAAAATCCCTTGGTGTATCAAATAATACTCTGATTGTGGTTAGTCCTAGTTCTGACTGCAGTACACATTGTTCCTAATAAAATAATAAATGCAAAAAGTGGTGCGGTCTGCTCCAGCTGCATGGTGTTACTGGACACTCTGAAGGAAGGTAATTATTTCTAGAATGGAAATTTTGAGAAAATGACTTGATGAAATTCAAATCCCTTACTCTAGGAGAATGTACATCATGTAATATGCACATAACAGGTATGGTTAGGTGTTTGCAGAAAAATACGTATTGTGGATAACCCCAAATATCTAAATACCTTAGCATGCAATAAGGAGGCATCTCTAATGCTGTGTTTTTTAAGCTTGCTGGAGTGAATCTAAAAGTAGGAAAAATAAGCTGAAAAATGATCAATGTAGCATGCCTGTATTTATTCATTGTAGTGTTCCCCGAGAGATTTCTACAGATGGATGTTGTAGGTTTATGCAGAATATGGAAGTTGTAATTGCCTAACAGAATAATTCTAGAAATAGAGCAGAATCCTTACAGAGCCTTGCAAGGAAGGAACATTACTAGTGGTAGGAACACAGTTTTCCAGATTAATATTTTTTTTTTTAAATTTCCATGTAGTACTTTGGAGAACAGGAATGGCAGGAAATGATGCATGCAGAAGTGTGTTAGCTGTTTTGTTGGGTTGTGAGTAGTGATTTGCACTTTCTGCTGCTATCAGTAATTCAGGAGCAGAGTGCACACACGTTTAGGTTTTTGTCAGGACTTGCCTAATGGGGAAAAAATGTGGAAGATTATGCATTATCTCTAAATGGAGATCATAGTCAAGAGCTGTAGTGGAAGTTTGAGCCTTAGATCTCGGGGTCTAGCAGCAGGGTTCTTTCAAAGCACTGAATTCTTCTGTGGAGGTCTATTACTGTGTTGTTTATCTTAAAGCAGATGTAAGGTGTACTTTTTGCCTAAGTACTAATTTTACTTGCCTTCTGAGATGTGTGGAAGGATTTGTTTCCATAATATTGATTATGGAGCAATAGTGGGCATTGAGTTTTGTCCAAAATCAGTATGGCTGGGCCATAGCCATTGTGTGACAGCTCTGCTGGGGTTGGAAGAACTTGAAAATGGTGAACATGTGGGGAATGTCTCAGATGATATCTCTGTTCAAACAGAACATCCCTGTCTGCGGTTCTTCAGGTGTTGATTACAAGTGTCTGGCTTCTTGGAAGAAGGAGGATTTCATAGCAGGCTACAGGCTCCCTGGGAAGGGAAGCTGCATGTGGGCTGAATCAGATGTGTTGTGGAAGTTTGGGGCAGGTAACAGTCAGAAGTCATGAGTTGCCTATGTTGACAACTAATATTTTCTTAAATACAGTATTTACTAGAACGTGTTAATGTTCTTGTAGATCTTGGTAATATACTTAATATTTAAAATGAAATTGTTAAATTACTTAAAAAAATTAACTGTATTGTTAATTACCAAACAAAACAATGAATTGGCCATTATAGTGATCAGCGTTTATTTCTTGAAGCTCTGGTACTGCCAGCAGTAGTAACATTATTGCTGTTAGCAGTATGATGCCTTCACCTGATGATGCTGGTGGGCTCTGAGTGGAAGGCATTATTTTTCAGAAATCCTTCTCAGATTTCAGAAAGTTAAAAAAACATCCCTCCATTTTCAGTGAGCATAAGTGTTTTCGGATGCGCATTGAGTGATCTGCATGTTTCATGTGGACTATTGTATGTTAAAATGGTTGTTTTGACTCAGTAGAATGTTAATTGCACGCTTTATCCCAAATTAAGGCACAAAAATCATCATGCGTCTCCAACCTGCATCAGTGACTCTGCTTCAGGAGCCCTTTCCCAGTGAAGTGAGGATTTTAAAATGGTGTCAAGTATGGATTTACTTTGATATATACTTGGTTTTCATTCTCTATGATGAATGAAAAATATTCTTATATGACTAAAACCACTTACACTTTGTTCCCACAAATGAAAGATAGGAGTGAAAGCAGTTTTGAAAAACTAAAGACTTTCTTACTACTGTCCTCAGTGAGGACTTCAGAATTGCTTCTGTAACTTTCATACTAAAAGCAGAGACTGTGGGAAAACATGTTAAAAATTGTTTACATTGACAAGCAATAGTATGTTAGTTCTTCAGTTATGTATTTCATGGAGACCACAGTAATAAAATGGTTAATTAATGTAATATTTTGAAATAGTTGGGTTGTTGGGCAGTGATGATGTGATACTCTTTTTCCATTTGAATAACAGTACCCTTTTGAAAACATACTTGAAAATATTTTCCTAGTGCTATGATAAATTTTTGTGGCTGTCATTCATTGACATGAGAATCTGTGAGGTTTTATGAGATGTTTATAGTCCTCATTTTGAAGTGGGGTGGAGCAGCTTTCAAATGTTGACACTTAAGACTCAATGAAGTTACGATTCAAAATATGTTTTTATAACTTTTTTTTTTGTCTGAGGGAAGACCAGTCCTGACTTGCAATTATCACTTATATTGACAATGTAATTTTATTTATTTTTAAGTAAGGAAAGGAATTATTGTTACTTCCCCCGGTAGTCACCTAGGGGTGAATCTCACGTTGGACTACCTAGAACTGCACTGCTGCTGTTAGCTGGCTAACTTCTGCTTCAGTGTATAAATTGATCCAAATAGATCCAAGTATGTTGATGAGATGGCTTGTGACTTCTCAGTTTCTATACTTAGTCTTTTCCAGTCCGTTTCAAAATCCAACTCTGCTACCTTCAGTTCTCACACTTGTTTTTCTCTAGTCTGATTTATGTTCACTTATCTGCTTTTATATTCTTAATTGCTGGAGGCTGTCCTCCCACTTGCAGTATTCAATTTCTGTGGAACTAGCAATAAATTCAAACGATGCCCTGCTGAGAACAGGACGGAAGCTGAAGGAGTGGGAGAAAGTAGAAGCAGCTAATGGTACTTACTAGAACTGCCTGTGCAGACCAATGTGAAGCAAACTGTATTTATTGTAAAGCATGTTGATAACATATATATGAATTTAACAAAGCACGTCATAACGCTTCATGTCTTGGGAAAGGAGGAATAATCCTTGAACTGGCTTTGCTTGCGTGGCCAAGTTGTCCCATACCTGCTTACGTCTAAAATACAACTGAGAGTAATTTTGTAAAATACCAGGGGCAATTTCTTTGCTATTAACATCCTAGGCTGAGTCTTTTTCTTATTAATCCACAGGAAGTCGTATGGCTATAGCTGGCCTTGTTTTGAAACTACTGGCTTGGTATAAGCATTATAAATATTTTGATATGTGGGTACACTGGAATTCACTTTTCACTTACAGAGAGTGAAAGTTCAAGTATTCACTAATGCACAGTGACCAAATCCATTCCTCTGTGCAGGGGAAGCGCACAGCCGGCTGAGCAGTGACAGACGTTCCCTCCACGCTGGGTGAGGATGTGTTTTCTGGGACTGAAGTAGCTTATTTTGGGGCAGGCAGAAGAGCGTTGGTGCGTGGTGGCTGAAAATGCAGAGGCGTGCGTGTGGCTCCGGGCAGCTCTGCGAGGGCACGGCTGTGGCAGGCTGCAGCCTCCAGCCTTGGGACGCGTCCTGGAAACTTCTTGGTTTTCAGCTCTTTGGAGACAGAAAAATATTTTTTCATTCTTCAGGGAACTGTTCTGTATCAAAGTGCTTTTGTGGAAGAATTTGTGCGTAGAGGAATATTTTGCCCTAGCAGCTGTACAAATTGGGTATAATTGACACAAACATGAAAGAGGGTTTGGGATAGTGCCACTGAGTTAAAAGTATACATTTTGACTACTGCCGTTGTGGCCTCGATGGTCATCTGATCCAGTAGGCCATGTTTATGGTCATCTGTTTGCTGTAAGAAATCTTGCAGAATGGATGGCAAACGAATGGCATATTTTGTTGTTTGAAAAAAAAAAACAAACACCTTAAAGTTTAAGCAAGGTCCTTCCCATAAATAGATGGTGTCAGTTGAGAAGACTTCATTTGTAATAAGCCCCTGTAATTTGTAAGACTTTAGCTTAGTGTCCACAGATACCCCAAGTATAAACAATTGCCAGAAGTTAATGCCTTGCTTTGCCAAGTGCCCTGAAGTGTGGATCTGTTGTTTTTTCAGGTCTTTAGACTTTCTAACAAACAGAGCTGTTTCATTGCAGTGCAGAACTGACGGTAATACTGAAAACAATTTTTTTCACAAGAGGCTTTTAAACCTATGTTGCATAAATGCTGTATGTTTCTAATGCTCTTAAAAGGAATGTAAAGTTGGCCTCAACGAGAAACATATGAGTATAAATTCTGAATTATTCTGCACTATCCTGACTGTAGGGAGCAGAGTCTGCAACATGGAGGATATTTAATTTAAAAAATTGGGATAAGGGTCGTGAATTGTATGCTAGAAATAGAAAATAAGATTAGAGGTTATGTTTCAGGCATGGAGCTGTCTCTGGAGGGGGGGAACGGAACAAGGTTACTTCAAGGTTTGGAGCCTGGTTGGGGGATGGGGAGAAGGGAGGAAATCCAACAGTGGCTAAAAATGGTGCCTAGGGGAGTTTGTAGTAATGTATCAAGCAGAAATTGCCCTGATGCTCAGTGTTGTGTATTGTAGCCTCTTCCTCACCATCGCTTGCTGGTGCCAGATTAGTCATGGGCAGTGCTTGGTACCAGTGGGCTGGTCCTGGCTGTTAGGCACACCCTCTGCACAAACAGTCCTGATGGGAAAAAGGTCACTTTTTTGCATCTAATACTCAGGGAATATTTTCATGAGGCATCTGGCCAGATCTGTAATAGATGCATCAGCTGGTATTGAAACATCGCTTAAGTGTAGTTGACATCTTTGCCATGTCTTATGCTGCCAGAGCTTCACTGTGTTGCAATTTCTGCAGCAGAAAGCCCTTTGTCAAGTTACTGGGAAGGAGTGTCAGCATGGCTTGGCTTAAGTCACCTAAACATCATTTAATGTAAGCTTAGTCTTTCATGTTGATAATAATTTTTAATTGACACATCAGAAGGTACTACTTAAAAATATTTCTTTGCAGCTTTCATTTGTGAATAAAATTCAGCTCTTTTAATTAATATTGAGAGATACCTTTGCGTGTACTTGATTAGGTATGAAGTTAGGATCTCCCACTGATGCATGCGTGTGATATCTTGGACTGTTGGTACTAGGTGCTTAAGGGGTGAACATGCATGAGTTTTCAGAAAGATCTAACAAATAATAAAAGTTTTAAGCTTAAGTTTTCAGGTTTGCTTATGGATGTGTGATTTCTACAGAATAGATCAATCACATCATGTTAATTTTTTAATGGATTATGACGTCTGGTTTTCTTCCAGATGTATTATACCCACATAAATATCTCATTGTATCCTCTGCTGGGTTAAAAATGTCTTGCACAACTTGGTGCAGAAAGTTTTGGCACATTACCTGGTGATAAATCATGCCCATAATTGAGAGCTTAGCTGTTTATATAAAACTGTAGGTACTTCTACTTTCAGGTTGTGGTAAGGTGATACGATGGTGCTCTACATGTTGTAAATTAGGATTGATAATTATTTAACAATTGAGAATTTTATTGGGAAATACTCAGAGTTCTTTGGGGAATAAC
Organism: Actenoides lindsayi; assembly: GCA_025331215.1. Taxonomy (NCBI): domain Eukaryota; kingdom Metazoa; phylum Chordata; class Aves; order Coraciiformes; family Alcedinidae; genus Actenoides; species Actenoides lindsayi. The sequence continues at coordinate 44,839 of WTSP01004499.1, read as the reverse complement.
TTGTAAACTAAGAACAATGCATTTATTTATTTATTTTTTAAAGGAAAAATCACATTACATCAGTCAAATCACATCAGTGTTTATCTGAACATCAGTGTGACTGCTGTGTGCCTTTTCATGCCATGTACTTCATGTAGCAGCTTAGAGCCAGAGCAGCTCTGTGTGCTGCTGCAACGTGCCGGCAGAATTCCATCTATGCATTTGTTAGCAAGTAGCTCTTGTGGGATGCTGTTTATATTCCTTGGTAGCATCTACACTAGGTATAAAAAAAAAATATTTATTTTCTAAATGTGTAAATTTATTTGTATTGGAAGATATTAAACTTCTTTTATTAAGGGTGGTAACTCTGTTTTTAAAGGAGCAGGAAAACATAACCTGAAAAATATTACCATCTTTTGCTTCATAAGAAGAAAATAACTTTGAATCAAGCTAGTCTTTCTAGGAAGAACATATAAAATGCAAACCCCAAGTAGCTAATTGCTTTTAAACCCAGAAATATCTTACAGCTGTGTCAGTGTAAGGGGTGGATGGCAGAGAGCTAGGATTGGTCTAGCATTCCTCAGCCTTCAGTCTGCAGCTTTTTGATTTTCAGTTGACCTGTGGCCTATTTTGGCATTTACATTGTGTGGATAAAAGGCAACAAATTATTCTGTGGACTGAAATAGAAAGCAGGATTACTGAAGCAGCTACCAGAAGTCACTAGACACTGGAGTCTCAAAGATGGAAGCTGTCACCATTGTGGTGAAGGTGGGGTGGTATTTGCTGAAACACAGGGGCTTGCTGAAGAAGGGCAAGAGGAGAATCCTTTTGTCTATGGTGCTTAAGTTGTGTTTGAACCAGTTGTTAATGGCATTTGCAGAAGATTGAGCAACTCAGGGAAAGATTTTTTTATATATATATATAGTCTGCAGTGTAGAGCCTGCAGAACAACTAGACAAGCACTAAACTTCAGATGATCTTGAAGTGGGAAAGTTTATAGTTAGTAAATTTGGCTATATTTTTCTTGTTTGAGTAGTATTAGGTATTTATAAACTGGAAGGGTGCTACATTTAATCTTATAACTAATCATGTTTTGACCCCAACTATGCAGGATGGATTAGTGCTATTTTAAAAATCTCATCTATATTTAATTAAGACTTCTAAATTCTTGCCTTCATGAGGAGAGGAACACTGTGCCCAAGACACACAAACAGCTTTTTTGATTAGGAAAAAAATGAGGAAAGGCTATGAAGTATGAATGCTACTATTCCTACTTTTTAAATCTTTATGGTCTCAAATTGTGTCACCACTGTTCTTTCATGAGCTACAAAAATCAGTTCTACATAATCTAATATATTAAAAACCATAGATTTGTTAGAAATAAAGCATCTTGACAGGTTGAAAGGTCTCCTGTTATGAAGATCTAGTTCAGTAATGATTTTTAGAAGTAAGGTAAATAAGTATGCAACTGCTACTATTTACAGAATGGTATTTACAGTAGTACTGTGTGATGCTCTTAGAGTATTATGTACACACTAATGTTGGGTTTTGTTAAAGAAGGGAGGCTGTTATTCATACTGGATTGCTCTGGTTTATTCATATCCTGTGACAGTGAATCAGATATTGCTGTCTATATACAGATGAATTGCCAGCCAACTTTGGGCCCAAATATGGTAAACATAATTATGTTCATTTGCAGTAAAAAATACATTTTCCTTAGTTTCACATTTTCGTGATTACAGTTTTCTGATAATTCCATAATTTTCAACATGAGAGGGATATGAAAGGCCTAATCATCATGTCCCTCTCTTCAGTAGAGAATGTAGTTTGTTTTCCTGGGCAAAACTCCAGCTGTTCAGTGATGAATCTGCTGCTACTCAAATACAGCAAGCCCATAAAGCGTTCGGAAAGTCTGTTCTCAGTGCGCGGGAGCTGTGGTACAGAGAGAGGAATCTCTGCATTAGCTGGATGACAAAAAAAGCTCGTGGCTGCAACTGTCATGAGACAGTAAGTGTATGTGCTGATGTCAGGTTTTTCTAATACGTGCTCCTGTTCCCTGTTTTTGAAAATGAAATTCATATCGTTTCAGAATACTTAATACTTTTCAAGTAAGAGACTTTCAGTGAATGAGCTGGGGGAGAAGGCAAATGTTAAGATGGATAAAGCTTCTACCATCTACCAAAAAGAATAAATATAAGTAGATATTAGATTAAGTTTTAATTTCAGTCACAAAGAAATGGTATGGTAATATACTTAAATATGAAAAAGTGACTAGTTCACCTGTGGAAATACATGCTAATGGTACCCACTTAATGTATATGAGTAGGTTAGGATTGGTATAGTTTATGCAACTAAGAAAACACATTTGCAGGACTTTTTCTTTCTCTCTTTTGGTGTAGTCTAGTGTCAAGAGAATCTTGCAGACATCCTGTGACAAGTGTTGAGAATTCAGAAGCGGCACAGTAATTTGGGAAAGTAAAGATTGTTTGTGTTGAGTTACTCCAAATGTTTTGAAAGCTTTCATCATCCTTGCTGCAAACAGGCAGAAAAAAAGTAAATCACATAAAGCCTTTACAGGATTTTCTGTACATAATCTGTCTTATGCTTCTAGTACTCAGAAGGTTGTTTTGGTTGGGTTTTTTTGGTAGAGGAGCTTTAAATGTATATTGTCACTGCCTTGAAATACTACTATTACTTAACACTACTAAAATAAATAAAATGTGTACTGAAGCTACTCTGAGTTTGGGTTTTCTTTTTTTAAGAGTTGCATAGCATCACAAACTCAGTTAAAACAGTGCAGAAAATTGGTTTAGGAATATTTATTTCAGTGGAAAAATTCATGTGTGTATGCTAATAAATGTGAGTGCTGTGGCATTTATGAAATGTAGTATCTATGTTGACAACAGCAGCAAAATGGCTGGAAGCCTTGTCTAAAAGTTAACAGCTGATTTATTGATGAGGAAATGCTTCTGTTTCCAGAGCAATTGTAAACAGTATGTCATTGTGATATAATGCTTTTGAGCATCCCTAAGTTGGAGTGAATAAGAAGGTAAAAGTGGTCATGCTGATTCAGACTTTGAAATTGATGTACCTCAACCTTTTTTATCCTATGGAGGCTGTAGACAGATACCTAGGGAAAGGCAAGAACAGGGTGAATTTGTGGGCTATGCTCATATAAAACTGTCTTCAATCATCATCTGTGTATAGGATTTCCTGAACCTGTGATTTGTCTCTTTAATAAGCCAAATGAGCCCCCTGGAAGATGAAGCGATAGGGAGACCAGAACTGCATGCTCAATTTGAGGTGTGGGTAAACCGTGGATTTACATAGTGGCATAATTATGTTTCTGGCTTTCCCAATGCAGCCACTTCCTTCCGAATTCCTTTGTTAATAATTTGTAATTGAAGATTTGCTCTCTGACTCATGTCATTCAGCATCAAGCTGACAGTTTAGCAAAAGCAATCAATTGTAACACTGAGATCATCTTCCTAAGAGGTGATGATCAGGCCGGAGCCCAGCATTTTGTACGTGAGGCTAGGATTGTTTTTTGCATCTATGAATTGATAAATTTATCCATAATTAATCTAGTCTCTTTATTTTAGTCCCTCTGTCCTGTAAATAAGTTATGCCATTCTTTGTGCATGTGTACATATATATATATATAAAACCACAGACAAACACATATATATTAATGCAGGTAGTATGTCATGCCTCAGTGCTGTAATATTGGACTTGGGCTCTTACTCCCACTTGTTTTTCCAAGTCTTGTTTAAGGGCAGTTTGGTTGGGACAATGAAACTTCCTCAGAAGAACCTATCTTTTGAAAGAAGAGGTATTGAAGGTAGCATTTATGGAATGTCTTTCTGTTATTTCTGTAAGTGCTTTGCCAAAGGGTGGGAATTATTCCCATTTTTCTAGGTGCAGAAGCTTTTGATGAAGTATTTGGGTCTGTGGACAAATCACTTGAGGCCAGTGGGAATAGAGCTCTAGATAAAGCTCTCTGCTTGTTTTCTTGATCTACGCTGACTCAGCAGTAACTAAGCTCTTCAAGACAATTTCCTAAACCTCTTTTAGTAGAAATTTTTAGCATGCATTTTAAAATGTTTATTAAAAAAGAACTCTTCCCAGGGAATGAGACTGAAAAATACGTATGGCATTTGCTTATGCTGGAAAGCTGCAATTCATGATTTCACAGGGAGATTTAACTCTCACTTCAATATGTAAGAGACACCACTAACTGGACTGGAACTAATAATATGCTTATATCCATTGCTGAAGTGAGCACGAAGTTTTAATATCTCATAGTAGAGGTTATAGGACTGTAAAGGTTTTTTGTTTGTGTGGGGTTTTTTGGTTGTTGTTTGTGTTTTGCTGTGTTGGTAGCTGGTCTTTTTCAGAAACATAGGAAATCATGATTTTTGTATTTACCATTATAAAACTGAGAAACTGTTAAATTTTGTTTTCTTAATGTTTGTTTACTCTGCTAAGTTTAAACAAGGAAATATCATCCTAGACTCTTTGTGCTTAAATGTATTTAGAAGTGAAACTGCAACCAGGAATGACGAGTAAAGGAGAATAGCCTGACAGAGTGAAGAAGAATAGCCTAACATAGGTGACTTCTGCTGGAGCTTAGGAAGACTTCAGAGTGCATGTATGATGTGCTGGGTGGGTTTACAAGGGAAGACTGAGAGGGGATGGATTGGGGGGAATTATCTCAAATGGCCACAGTTGTACCATGATGCACAAGCCTGACCAAGTAATATTTGTGTTTTGCATATGCTTTAATTGAATATTTCTTTAATTCAGCCTTTTCTTCTTCCGTTCCCTTCAGCAGGAAGTGAAATCTATGGTTGAAAAAGGCTATTTATAGGAATAGATGTTATCTTACTCTCAAGACTTTTCTAGAAATTGTCAGCTCTCCATCCCTTCCTTGAAACCATGGCCTTCAGTTCTTCACTCCGTTCTGAAGAAAAGTGAATTTTTTTCCAAAGGCTGACTGCAAGCAACTGGCTTCTCATGTGAGTAGATCTCTCTTCTGAGGCAGTCTTGCGGGTAGTGGCCAGAATCAAAGAATTCTGCAGGAGATCTATTCTGGGAGGCAGAGCTGTGCCTTTTCCATAGAAAGTTGTGCTTTCATGCTCTCTCTCACTGTGGTCCTGTGGGCTTTTTCCTCATCTTGGCATGTTTTACAACTGTGATGAAGGAGCAAGAGAAGGTGTGCTTGGGGCTGATGTTAAGTGCACCCTTTGGGGAAATGAGAGATGGAGTCTGGAGTCTCATCTGGCTGCAATCACACTGCATGGAAACGTGTCATGCAGGTTGCAAATGCTTTGTTAGGCTACTGTATCGAAAGAATGGACATTACTTACTTTTCCTTTTCTTCTGCACCCACAGTGCCTTTTCAAAAGGGAACTGGCCCTGCTTTCAAAATAGATAACGTTCATACCTATTGCCAAGAGAGGATTGAAACAGTGATCCTGATCTGACACAGGCATCTATTTTTGACATTCAGTGAGGCACCCAAGTCTGAAAGAAGGTCTAGTTTAGCACATTCCTTTCACCAGCTTTTCCTTTTGCTGTCATATCTTAACTGCTGAGACTTCAGTTAGTGCTGTTTGGTGTGTTACATGTTTTACTTCAAAATGTAAGCCGTCTCCTGATGCACTCTAGGCTCTGCCTTGGAAAAATCCAGCTCAGTATACTGACAACTCTGAGTCTGATTTAGCGATCCTGATCTTTCAAGTGTATTTTGTAGGGAGTGTAGTTTTACAGTTCAGGGTTACAGATTCTTTTGTGGGGGGTTAAGGGTTGTAAGTGAGGTTGTGTAGTGCTGAGTAGCCAAGACCTTCAGTCGTTACTTCGGTCCAGAAATGTGGTGTTCTTCAGCCTTTTCCAGTTCTCTCTGTTTCTGAGAGGTTTTCACAACAGAGTCTTTGGTGACTTGGGTTTTTTTGGGCAGCATGTGGAGGCATTTTTATCTTGACATTTAGGGCATCTATCATAGATGTGCCTCTAGAGGATTTTTCGGTGTAAATGCAAAAGACACAAGTAAACAAGTTTTAAGAGGGTCATTTTGAAGGCAAAAGACAGATGTAACAGATCAGTTCAGAGGCTGTCTATAAATATTAGGTAAATATTTCATCAGTGAAATTGGTCTTTGAGTTAAAACCATGTTGCTGGGGTCTTCTGCTTAGGTTTAACAAATCAGCATGCTTTTGTTTGTAATCATTTCCCTGGTAAATGAAATGAGTTTCTGTATGTGTGAGTTGGTCTGTTTAGATTTGTATACATTTAAATAGGATGCTCAGGTTGGTGATTCTAGTTAAACTACACTAACTACATAGTCCCTGTAGCTATGGTCCCCAGCTGGTGGGAGGGAAGACACTGAACACAACTCCTGTATGAGGAAAGGCTGGGGGAGCTGAGTCTCTTGAGCATGGAGAAGAGGAGACTGAGGGGGTGACCTCATTAATGTTTATAAATATGTCAGGAGGATGGAGCCAGGCTCTTCTCAGTGTCATCCAGTGACAGGACAAGGGGCAACGGGTGCAAGCTGGAACATAGGAGGTTCCACATAAATAGGAGAAAAAACTTCTTCATGGTGAGGGTAACAGAACACTGGAATGGGCTGCCCAGTGAGGTTGTGGGTTCTCCTTCTCTGGAGACATTCACAACCTGCCTGGACACGTTCCTGTGTGACCTGCTGTAGGTGGTCCTGCTCCTGCAGGGTGGTTGGACTAGATGATCTTTCGAGGTCCCTTCTGATCCCTAACATTCTGTGATTCTGTGAATCAGTTTTAACACTGTGGCTATTGACACCTGTCTGACCCTGGAGTATCCAGGAGAGTGGGCCAGAGGATCTAGTGAGCTGGGAGGAAGAGGACACCTTGGAAGGAGGATGTTTCCGACAGCAGCTTCATGGGTTCACTAGGCATTGGCTTGCCTACTCTTTTTGTTTTGGTTTGTTTTTTCCCTCCAACTGTTCTGGGCAAGCAGCCAAAAAGGAATCCCAATAAGCAATTCATGAGCTAACAAGAGCTAAAATGATACTGGTATAATAGGCTATTTCCGTCTCTCTTCCCCTCTTGCCCGCTGTCCTCCTCTAATAGGAGATTGCTATAATTGAGATGACAGAAGAACACCCCCAAAGAAATGTATAGGTGCCCGAGTCTTCTAGTGGCTGCAGCCCACCCAGTCAGAAAGGCTGTCAGCCTTGAAAAGCCAGGTTGGTTTTCCTTTCTGGATTTGTAGCGTTAGTGTGGGCACCTGACTGAAAGCAGTCGGGGTTTGGTGACGCGTGTTGCCTGCCCACAGGCTGACCAGCAGGGCCTGTGTTCTCTGGCTCTGGGGCTCCCAGGCTGCTGGGGTCTGTTGTGTGTCTGCTGTGTGGAGAGAGTCCTGAGAAACTGTAAGCCCCGTTTGCCCTGATGGTGAAGGTAATGATACTTGGCAACCTCTTTAAAAGCATTTGCATGCTTTAAGTATTTATAATATGTTGGTAAGAAATTACAGGTGCAAAATAACTTGGTTGATGTCAGAGATTACTGCGTGTTTTCTGCCAGTCAGCATTACTTGGAAATAGCTGTTCTTGTTGACTGAAAGCTGAATTTTCGAAACGTAGTTTCAGCTCTTATATTATTCTTAAAAATTGTATGTCTGGGACAGTGTTTAAAAAATGAAAACAAACGTTGAAACCTCTCACACTTAATTCTACGCATTTCTCTTTATGGATGGATTGACTATATTATACACTTGTCATTCTTGTGGTAATTATAATATCAATCAATGTGGTGTATTAATTGAGAGTGTTGGAGGTGTTGCTGAAGTCACAATTTAATTTCTCAAGTTACGAGATTTACTGAAATTCTAATATCCTTCATGTTGAATCTCTGGCATGTGGATTTCAATTTCGTGTGTTTTTGAATGGCTGTATTTTGTAAATGCTAAATACACTCTATCTGTAGATGTAATCCATCTGCAGTTTGGGGTAGTATAAAACTAATCATTTCTCAATTAAAAATCTGTAGAATACTATGTTGATGTCTGTCTTAAAATTCCCCTCCCAAAGCAGTTGGGACTGCCTGACTGATTTTCTTAACCTCTTTATCTACAAGGATCCTGACATTTTATTTGGAGGAAAGAGTTTCCATCATCTGTCTTAGTTCATATGTATTCTTACCTACAGTTAGTAGCCTACCTAAAAGGGTAAGCAAGAAATCACCTTTTAGCCCTCGCACAGCCTGTGGCTTTTCCCTCCAGATGGAGATGTGGTGATGGTTCCTTCGTGCCTCGAGCGCTCCAGCACAGCCTGCCTTACACAGCCCCTGTCTGGGACCAACTCCATTTCTCCCATTAAGTACAGTGTCCGTGCTTTTGTGTAGACTACTGATTGGAAGCCTTTCTATAGTCTGGCCTTCTCCAGAGTCCCTTGCTGATGTGTCTCCTGTCGTTGCTGTTGTCTTGCCTTCACCCTTGCCAGTGTGGTGCTCGAGGCGAGCGAAGCGGCAGAGCCTGGTTGGCGATAGACGGCACGCTTGGATTTGGGGTGAGCTGCGTGGTGTTCCCAGTCGGGGGCCCTGCTTTTGGCCACTGGGTTTCCTTGGCCAGGATGTTTGTAGTTACATTGTGAGGTGCTGATAAACAAATTGATATTGGTTGGACCTCAGCTGGTATCTTTTTCAGTTCTGAGCCAGCTAGCACTGGGGACAGGGGAAGACTGGTCTTCAGGAAATAGCATATGGTTCTGCTCCCAGTTTGCTGTTCAGATGCTGAAGACTATTTGGGAATATTTTAATTTTTTTTAAGGTATCTGTTTGGAATTTGTGTGGCCTGGCCAGGTGATGGATCTGAGGTACATGTTAGCGACAGAAGAACTTGAAGGTGGAATAACACCTTTCATAGTGGAGTAACACTTGGATTTGCACAAGGTTTGTGTCACTAAATGCGAGAGGGAATTGGTGTGCTCTCAAGAGACGGCCCTTCACTCTTAACAGCTTGCTGGCCTTCTGGCCTTGCAGTAGCCTTTCTTTGTTCAGGCCTTTCCCTGGTCAGTAACTTGGCTGCTCTGGGTTGTTTCTTTTGGAGTTACTTTTTGGGGGACATAAGTTGAATTTAGTTGCTTTCATGTTTGGTTGTTTTACATGAATAGTGTTTGCAATGTTAAGTTCATCCTGAGATTTGGAAATCTATCTTGTAAAACTAGAACAATGTACAACGTCTGGAATTGTTACTTTCAAAAAATTTAGCTAAGGTGTTTTTGGTCATCTTACTAATGTATGTTATACTAATGTATGTATGTTATACTGCACCTTCACTGAGAGGGCAGCGGAATTCATAAAGAACACCTTTGCAAGCCACTTTTAAAATTCAGATCAGAACCCTTTTTAAAGCATGAAAAAGGAGTTTTTGATTAAATTTTTTTTAACCAGCATGGCTTATAAAACATTAATGTAGATGATAGATGAAGTTGTCTGAAAGCAGTTGTGTGTGGGTACATTTTACTTACTACTTCCTCTGCTCCATTTTCTATGTTGATTCAGGGAAAAAGTTGCCTCTTCTTCTAGCAGGGTAATCCCAAATAGGACAGATGGGTGATTAGACCCCTTGTTTCTGGTCCAAAACAGAAACTGAAGTGCCAAATTCCATTTGTCTGAAAGTCTTCCATGTTGTGTCTCTTACAATGAATGAAATTTGGGGAAAATAACTTCTGATTTTTCTGGGAAGTAGCTAAGCAAAAAAATTTGTTATATTAAAAAAAAAAGTAGTGACCTTGATTTGCGTATGCACTCATTTTCATGCAATTTCTGTTTCCTCTATGCAAATGTGACCATTGTTAGAGCAAGTCATGCAGATGCCTGATGGTCAGTTCAAAGCAATAGCTGTTCCTTGACTACAGTATTTTTCAGCTTTCAACCGGATAATGTTCATTGTGGAGCTTGTTTTTATACTATATATTAGCTACATATATATTACAATATATGAGCAACACTGTTTTGGCCTTGATTACATAAAGGAAGGAATAAAATTTCTTTTTTTGTGGCACACTAACTTTTTTGTTACTTTTTATGCTTGATTTCTGAATATTTCTGTTTTCTACTGAATGAAGTACAAGCTTAAGGTTTATATTTTGGACAGATAACATGCTTTTCTTCTATCACTGGAATGAAACACTTGGATTTGATTTTTGTTTTCCTAATATGGCAAGAGTAGATTGACATAAAGTTCATATAGTTACAGTATGGAGCCCCCACTTCTAGTCCATGCATGAAGAGCATTGGGGAAGGGAGGGAAGAGCGTGGGAACCATACTCTGCTTCACTTGATCAGAAGATGCAAAAGGAAGAACGTTTATTATGTACGTAGCATGTTGGTGATCTCATTATAGGAAGTGTAAGAAATGCAGCATTACCCACATGCCTAGTGGAGAACTGTAGCTTTCCTCTCTTTAAATAAATGTCTCTTTAGATGCTGGATATAAACTGTCCTCCCTAAGCTTTTGTGTTGATTTTATTACGAGAGACTATTGAAGTTGAAGAATTGAACATGTACTTGCAGGTCTGACTATGAAACTGTCCAGATGTAAAACTCAATGATTCATCATGTTTGTTTGTAGCTGTAGAAGATATGGAAACACTTTTTATCTATTCATTGTGTTTATGTTCTTTTAGGATGTAACAGTTTTATGTATTGGCTAAATGTCAGACCATTGCAAATGATCAGTTCAGTGTCTTAAAGTTCCTCTGCGATGTGAAATTCGTATCTACTTAGGGAAAATAACTGCTAATTTACTTATGCATATAAATTAACCAACTCTTACGTTCCATCTGCATTTATATGTAATCAAGAAAACTTGTAAGGCACCATAGCTTGTAAAGCAAGAAGAAAAATGTTTTCAGCTATGCATATGATACCACGACTTTCTAAAAATTCTGGGGTTTATGGGTCTATTTCATTTTGACGTACTCAGTGTGAATACTGAGAGATGTATAAAGTAGTTAGGAAAGTAATCAGAGAAAGTAATTAGAGTACTTTAATAAGGGATGCATATGAGAATTTTGGCTTTTTTATGCTTACCATGTTTTAAAAAGCGAGAATGCAAAAGAATATTTACTCTCTATCTCAGAAGCAGAACTGTCTGCAATCAACGACTTCCTGAAAAACTTGTGTCTGTTTTTTTAGCATGTGTGAGACTATCCAGCTTTGGATGTTGTTTCGTCTTGCTGTGTCTTGTCTAATTCTTTGTGGGGGCTTTTTGTGTATCTGTCAGAACGCATTATGCGAACAAATTGGTATCGCGTTTCTTCAGACAGATGAAAATAAGAAATTTTGACTGAGAATGAAATCTTTATTCCCCAATGATTTTGGCAGGATTAATACAGGTTTCCTATCTCCAACATAATAGCTAAAGGAACATTTTGTTGTTGAATTAAAGGGCTTCTTCGTGTTGTATCTGGATTATTAAGTGCTCAGGGAAAAAAATCCTATTATGAAATGTTTGATATATTAGCCATATACGTTGCAATTGCTACAGTAAGGAAAAGAATGTTATTTGATCAAATCAAGTTACATGTATATGTAGAGAGAGAGAATGGCTTAAAGCGTGACTAATGGCTGGGACTAGATAAACTGGTTGAACAAATGATATTTTTCTCCATTATACTTTTCTTCTGATAATATCCCTCCATTGTTAATCCGTGTCTTTTGCAGTCTCAACAAATAGAACATTTCACTTGAAGTGAGGAGCACTGTAAAAAGTTACCTGTTCAGGATTAAGAAAGAAGTTATAAATCATAGAGCAGAGAAGAAAAAAACCAAGAAATCTTGTCTTGTACTAATGTGTATGTGTGTATATAAAGATATGTAAATTGAGCTCCTAGGATGACTGTAGCCATTGTATGTATGGTTAAATGACTTCAACCTGTAAAGATGATCATGAGGTGCCAAGCCCTGTCTAGTTAAGAGCTGCATTTGGCCAAGTGTAAGGGCTTAAAAATCTTTGTGCCCTTTTCTAGAAGCTCTAGTTCCTCCAGCCTGGCCTTGAACATCACCTGCTGCAAACTCGCCCTTTCTCACTACTCAGGCTCTGTTCACCTTCCTAGAAGTGTCTTCAAGAAAGCCCTCTTGGCTCTCCAGCTGCACCAGAGTTTGCTAGTACCACCAGGCCATTACTAGAAACTATATTTCCTCCCTACTCTCATGTCTAGTAAGAGTCAGGCCAATCTGTCAGTCAGTTCTGCCTCATATATGTTGCATGTAATAGATGCTGCCTGCCTTCCTGAAATGGGATGTGTATGTTGTATTTTTCAGCTAGTCTCAGAATTCAGACGTATGTCTGCTATTGTACTGAAAAAAAATTGAGCTTGTATCTGTTGATTTAGTAAATCATTAAAATGAACAGGATTCTCAGATTTCCACAATAACTTAGGGTACGTGAAAACAGGTTTCATTGCCTTAATTCTTACATTATTTATAAAGGATGAGGTTAGAAAATGTGATTAACTCCCCTTGAGCTCCGCATTAATAGCCTTCTACTGTTCTTAACTGTGTAAGGGTTGCACTGGGGATTGGCTGTAGTCTTGACGGTCTAGAATGGGAGAACTAATAAGAAACTATTCATCAGCGTTGAGTTGGGTAACAGGATGACACCATCTAATTGCCTTTGAAACTGTCAGCGCGACTTTCGCTTCCTTTTGATCTTGCATCCTGTTGACAGCATATTCCTGGAGAAGTATTCCAGGACACTGCAGGAGTTAAAATCTTCAATCCCATTGTTCATAATATGTAAACTTTTTTCTTTTTTTTTTTTTTTTTCCCCTTCACAGGAAATGACCTAGAGGCCTTACAAATACATTTGTGCATTTTTGTTCTGAGTCTACAATTGAGGGGAAATGCAGTCTGGAAGCACCACTTCTTAACATCGCAACGGAAACAACTACCTCAACAAACAAGGAAAGGGGAAGAAGGCTTGCAATAATAAACACTCTAATTTTTAGTAGCTTATACTTGCGAAGTCTTCTGTAAACACAGTCCAGCTTTTTTTTTTCTTTTTCTTTTTTTTTTTCCCTCTCCAGTATTAAGAAGTGACACTACAATTAAACTAATTTGGCAGACGGGATCTGTCAAGACATTTGGAAATACTTGATCTGCAGACATAAGGATTTGCTTTTTCAAGGAAGGAGGCTCTGCACTGCTTCTGCAATCGCTGTTGATCAGTGGTTTGCTCCACTTCTCCTGGTGTTAGTAACGGGAAAATTGCATTAAGGTATTGCTTCTAAAATTATTATTTGCATTGACTAAAAGTAACTTTTGTAGACTTCACAGCAAGTGACAATAATATGCTCATGAAGAAATCGTAGGCGATAACTTCTCTGCTCCAGTGTGGCTTTTCTGTGTGCAGTGGAATACCAAACAAGGGACAGAGGACAGAGCATGATTAAGGAACTTCGGCTTGCTTTTTGAGTACAGTTTATAACTGCAGCAGGGCTGCACTGAACACCGAAAATACCAAGTCAGCAAATCTGCTGCCTTTCTCACTGCTGATACGGATTATACAGACGCTTGCCTTTTTGAAATGCCTTTTGTGAAACTTATGTACACAGTTCTCCACTGTTACTGTACATAACTATAGCTTCGAGGAAGGAATTTGACAAGTGATTGTTAATTCAAGAAATCTTTGGACAAACACTCACTTATGTATTGCTGCAGTGCACAAGAAAGCAAAATGGACTACAAGCGGCGCTTTTTGCTTGGCGGGTCCAAGCAGAAGGTGCAGCAACACCAGCAGTATCAAATGCCCGAGCTGGGCAGGACCCTGAGCGCGCCGCTGGCGTCGACGAGCCCGGCATCCCCTTTGGTCTCCTCCGCTGCTGCGGGCGGCTGCAGCCACCCCGGGTCCCACACTACTCCGATCGCGGACATCCAGCAGGGAATCTCCAAGTACCTGGATGCGCTCAACGTGTTTTGCCGAACGAGCACTTTCCTTACAGATCTCTTCAGCGGCGTATTTAGGAACTCGCACTATTCTAAGGCAGCTATGCAACTGAAAGACGTGCAGGAACATGTCATGGAAGCGGCGAGTCGACTCACAGCAGCAATAAAACCAGAAATAGCAAAAATGCTGATGGAACTGAGTGCAGGAGCTGCGAACTTTAAAGATCAAAAAGAGTTCAGCCTGCAAGACATCGAGGTAAGTCACCTTGGGGGATGCTGTTTTGCACGTGGATTTGTATCGTTCTTCCTTAATTGGACTTCTATCCAAAATCACTTATACACCTTTTCTTAATTATAACTGCATCTTGTACATAGCTTTAAAAAAAAAAAAGTCAATATGCGAGATTGAGGGGACCTTTTGTGTATTGAGACAGACACTGCATTTTGCCTTTGCTTATGAACCAGCAAAATTGAAGGATTTGACACTGACTCACATGGTTGTTTTATAAGCCAGCCAGGGAGCGTGGTTTCGATGACTTAAGTATATGGGCAAGCTAGCTGGATGCTTGTGCCCAGGAAACAGTTATCAGTTGCTCACTGTCGAGGTGGACCTTGGCAGAAGTCAGTATAGAAGATGTGTTTAAATTTGTGGGTGTCTTGATAGTACATGATTTCAGTATGCTGGAAGACCTGCTGAATTAAAAATAAGCCTGAATTGAACAAATGAGTCTTCCCCTCTGAATTTCATCTCAACTGGAAGATTGAATGTTACAGTATTTAAAGAGCAATTTTCAGCCTCGCAAGTGGAGCCCACTGGGCAGAAGTTCTGAAGAGCAGTTCTAGGGCTTATAGTAGTCGTATGTTGAGTAGGAGTCTGTGTAGTGTGGTTGCAAATAATCAGTCAATGTTATTATTGTGCAAAGAGGCAGTTGTCATGTATTTAACACAGCTGTAACCTGCAAGAACCATGAAATAAGCTTTCAACTCTCTTCGCTTTGGCTATTATGGCCTTAAACACAACAGTGCACCCATGCACCACTGCTGTTGCACTTAGAGAAATAGTGAGCAACTGGAGAGACACCAGAGGAGAGTAGCAAGAGTAATCAGACATCCAAGAAATAGACTTCAGAGGACAAATTGAAAAGACTGACTTCACAGAAGAGAAGACTTAAGAAGGAAAGTCAGAATTGTTGAGGTATGTAAGAAGCAGCCAGAAAATGTGGCAGTGTTCTGTTCATGTCCATGTAAAGTGGAGCTAGAAATAATGAACTTCAATGCAGAAGGAGAGATTCATATTAGATGCTGTGGAAATACTTTCTAGTGTCAGTGAGGCACTGATGGGGATTGCTACAAAGGGTAGGGAGCATCCATCATGAAGAACTTGCAGAACAGGTTAAACCTGCATCTAGCAAAACTGACCCAGGTGAAATTGCTCCTTGCTTGGGACAGTAGGATGACCTTTTGAGAGCGTCTCCTACTCTGCTTTTCTGTGGTTTGAAGACTGAGCTATTTATGCTGAAATGTTAATTGTAAAAAGTGGGTCGTTTATTTTTTTTTTCCCTGAGAAGTAACATTGCATGAAACTACCAGCAAGATTAAAAAAATGACAGTTGAAGCAGAAAAATAGAAAGGGCTTGCCAGACCTTCAGAGCTCACTGATCAGGGGAGAGAAGGGAGAGAACATGTGAGAGGCAGTATGAGTGGCAGCTTGGCGACGTGCTAAGGAAAGGTAACTCCAAAGCCTCTGATTTGAGGGATGGAGTCTGGGATGATGGGAACAGCGGGAGGCGAGTTCATGATCGCAGGAGAGAACTCCAAATTCAGGAGAAGGACATGAGAAGGAGGCATGAGCCCAGCTAAGGAAAATACACTTTGTTTGAAGGCTTCCTCAACATGTTTTGTGGAAGAAATATAAACAGAGCAGGTTTGGCTTTAGTTAGGAGAGACCTATAGCTTTTCTGAGGTGCCACACATTTTTATCTAGCATAGTGGGCTCTAGCCCCCAGGGAAGGCTATATCAAGAAAACTTGCAAGTTCTGATAAACATATCCTGATTTGGATTTGGACTAAAAAAGACTGTGCAACCTGGACTGTAGCATCAGTGGGTGAGGTTTTAATTTATTTATTGTTTCTTAGCAGAACAAAGCTTGCTAGTTCAGAACTGTCTGCCAAGGTGTTTAAGAAGGTGACTTTTTCTTGATCAAAGAGTTGGTGACGGAGTTTCCCAAGGTTTCTGAATTTCAGAAATGCAAATGTTGATTTTTATTTTCTGCCTTTTCTTTTCCCCTCTTAAAAAACAATTAATTCTTGGGTGTTTTTTGCCTCTGTGGGTGAGGAATAGCTCAGAAATCAAGGGGAAGGAGAGTGTGTTTTATGTTAAGTTTTCCAGATCTGTTGTTAAGTGTCGTAAGTTGGAATGGTATAGTAAAGCTGTGCTTCTGTTAATAGAGGTGTTAAAGGAAATACTGGGGTGGGGCATCTGGAAAAAAGCTTGTGTAATTCCTCATCTGTGTAGCTTTGCAGCAGCCTCACAACTGCAATATACAACGAATGAATCTTGGTTTAATTACATTTAGCTTGTGTATTGTCTTAAAAGGGGCAGTAATGACAGAGATGTACATGTTGCCTTCCTAAGCAAAAGGGAAGAATGAATGGGCACAGGATATTTACTTGGATGTTCTGTTTTGTATTAAATAAAGATAATTCTTGGCTTTTCTGTGCATAAAATAGCTGAAGATTGTTCAATGAGATGCTTGTGGAACAAAAATGTCTGAGTAAATCTAAAATGTAGACTTTCCTTAGTAAACATTGTAAATCCTGATTTAAATATATTTTAAAAACTATTATTTGTCTTGTGATTTGCAGGGATTGGCTTCAGACTTCTGAGTTGAGGAACTTAGTACATAGAAGTTGCTTCAAATAAGTAGGAAATGCTATGGCTTGCTGGAATGCCACTGTACTCTATAGTCTCATGGTCTGCTCTCAGGTCTGCTAGCATTGCCTTTGGGAATATTTTGTATTATATTTTAGTTGCTGCTTTTTATTTTTAAAATACTTAACACTTAAGAGCTTTCTTGCTAAGTTATAGTTTGTATTTGAGTAGCTGTCAATATCAGATTATCAGTGCTTTTAGGTTGACTGTTAGCAGAAATCTGTCTGTTACTGTTAGGTTGGCTGTGTCCCCTAATAATGTAGATGTAAAGGTGAAACTTCCACTGGAATCTCATTTATGTTGTAGGTAACTCTTTTTCAATGAGCACGATTGTGTCTTCCCTTGGAGGTGTTTTTGTCATGAGATCACTTTTTTGAATTACAGGGCATCGCTACGTAGAAAAACTAATAATATTCTGCTCACTTTCAGTAATATGTGGGAAAGGGTGTTATCTCAAAATCTGGTACACCAGTTTGAGTCACACCTCATTGTTAACTTCATTATATTGCTGTTTTAATCTGGCCTCTTCAGCGGGTAGACAGGTTGTGCACAGGGCTGCTTGTTACCAAAGCCATTATGAACTCTGCTAAGGGAAATGTGGATAGTAGGAAACTATTGAATAAGCATGTTGAGTTGTTGTGGTTTTTTGGGGTGTTTTGTTTGTTTAGGGAAATAGCAA
The DNA here is from genome assembly GCA_025331215.1 of Actenoides lindsayi. Taxonomy (NCBI): domain Eukaryota; kingdom Metazoa; phylum Chordata; class Aves; order Coraciiformes; family Alcedinidae; genus Actenoides; species Actenoides lindsayi. Next base: position 27,321 of record WTSP01004499.1, on the reverse strand, counting down.
AAAAAAAAGCAAAAAAACAAAAAAAAGGAAGGGGTGGTGAATTTCTACTACATAAAATGGTACTTGGAACTGGAAGTCAGTGTTTGTATCAAGTTTGGAAGACGGATGATGGTTATTTGCTAACTTCATTAGTGGTAGTGTTCTGTTTTAAAGAATCTGTTGTATAAAATTTGTTTGCTAGGGAATTTGCATGCCATCATTATTTAGCAATGAAATCTGGCAAAATTGTGTGCACTTGGTCCACAAAATATCCAAAGTAGATTGTGTGGCCCCATTAGGAGGATAACATGGGACAAAGTAACCTCACTCTGCTTCTCCACCTGATGCACTTGTTTGTATGTAATCTCTTTGATTAAACTCCTCACCTTGTTGGAGACAAGTCTGAACTGAGATCTTCCCAGAAGTCCCATTGCTTCCAACTGCCTTAACAAGAAGACAGATTCCTCTGGGTAAGGTTATTCAGCTCTGAGAGAGATAGCTGTCCTACCTGGTAACGGGTTAGGAAAGTCAAAGGGCTAGCATTTCTTGGGACAAAAGGTTTACAAGCTGAAGACCTCGCCATATGTGCAATATAAATGATTCTAAGGAACAGTTTAAAAAAACACTACCAGTACTTAGAAAAGCCTGCTGGGTGACACCTGTGATGATTCCAGTTCATCTTTGATTACTGCGTATCCTCTTAAGTCCTACTATTAGATCCCATAATTCTTGATATGCTCTAAAGCAGTGGAGTCAAACTTTTCTTCATGGGAAAGTAGGGGAAAATAAACTCAAAAAAGCAATGGTGTGTTTGGGGAAAAAGCCACACGGATATGCTAATGTTGGTCTGCAGGTTTGGTACCAGAGACTCGGTATATTGCTTGCCACGCTTTGGTAACTGCTGGGCAACCCTGGCTCTATTTGTTAAACTGGTGGTGGTTGTACTTCTTTCCCACAGTTTAGACAGGGTTTTGGTTCTTTGGAAGAAAATCCTCAAGAAGTGAACTTAAAAGCAAAATGAGTTTTTGGCATCTGCAGTGAGAGCTTAATAGTGCAAAAATCCTCCACCACTTGCATTTTATTTAAGCAGTTAAAACCATCCATACCCATTTCTGAGGAAGACTGAAATAGATTATTTCACAAACAGAACAGAAGTTTGGTAAAGCAGATGTTACTATTTATCTTCACTGTTTAACGTTGTAAATTATACTAGGAATGTTGTGTGTTGCCACTTAAAAAATGAAGTAATTTGTTTATGTTGAGCATTATTCCCAGGTAGGGGAAACTTCAACCTCTGTACCTTAAATATTCTTTGAAACTTAATCATCTTGAAATTCCTAATGAGTCCTAGTTTCTTCTTCCCCCGAGAACTGCATTTTTTGTACACAGAAACACTCAGATCACCGGTTGCCTATTCCTGCAGTTTTCTTTATAAATCTTTCCAATCTAATAGCCAGAGAAGTCGCAGTTCTATTCATTTTATCATTTGCTGGCTGCTTTTTTCATAAGGCAAACTCCACTTTCAGAGGTCAGACAAAGTACCAAAAATGTTTAATTTTATGCCTTGTACAAAGAAGGGAAGTGATTGAACAAGAATGGAATGTCAAAAGGAGTCCGAATGCAGTGGAAAAATGCATGGCCACCACTGGTTCTTCTGGAGGAGATAGTTAATGCATATAACTGGTGGTGTGACTACACAGCCTTGCCAGTAAGATCATTGTGTCTGAATACTTCTTACTCCGAAAGAATGTAGTTGAAAAGAAGCCAGATGATTTATTTGCTTCGAGGCATGATGGCTTTCTACATTATCTGTGTATTTCATGAATTATTCCTAAAATGGAATTCGGGTCTTTTTTAATAAATCAAGGTCAAATATACATTTTAAACCACTTTGTGAGACAAACTCTGTAAAAGAAAGAAAACACTTGGAATAGTGTTTAAATACTTTCTGTAGTAAATTAAAGAATCCCTGCTTCTCTGCGGTGTTCTAGTTCTGCTTTGTTGAAAGCTTTTGTCTGCTTAGCAGAGCATGGCCCTGGAGGTAGACGGAGCACTCCTGTGGGTGCCTCTCTGCTCCCCAGGCTGTCCTTCTGGATGGCTGCACTCCTCTCTGTTCTCCCACGTGTGGTGGCTGCACCTGAATTCTCAGTTCGTGAGACCTGTTTTGTTTTTGCTTGTAGTAACTGAGGCGTATGTCTGTCTTGGGTCCAGGATGCGGAGCCCATCGTTCCCTGGCATGGTGCTGGTGCTCCCTCAGCCCAGCGTGTACGGGGAGGCTCCAGCAGCCCTTTGCTCCCCTGCCTTTCCTCGGACTTTCCGAGGGAGTGTTACATGACCCATTTCAGTGAAATCTTCTGAAGAGAGGATTTGTGCCAGCGTTAGCAGTTCCTGTCAGACAATGCAAGTGACAGGGCTGCAACTTTCTGCGTGCTTTCTGCAGTCGCTGTTATATTCTAAAAATGGCATTGTGTTGCCACTGTATTATCTGGCAAAATGTTGTTGATGCTTATTACTCTGCTTGGAAGGTAGACTGCTGGATTAAAATCCTCTGATTTTTATGTTAATGTTTTAAAATTGTTTGGTTTTGTTAGCATAAATTCAGCTAGGTTTGTGTGCAAGTGGGTTTTGCTGTTGACTTTGTCCATGTGATAATATGTTGCTCCCATGCTTGTATTGTTTTATGTGCTTGATATTGCTAAGTAACTTAACAAATCTTTCATTCCCCAAATAACCATAATTTGAGTGCAGAAGTAAAAATGACATGGAACCAGTTTGGTCTTCCCTTAATTTATAGAAACCAATGCTCACTCACTGTTTACCTTAAGTAAATGGTTAAATACCATGTGTTACTTAAGATCTGAAGCATTATTTTAATTAAAAATATTTGGGGTTTAACTTAGTTTCTTATCTCAAACACTGATCAAAAAGGAAGAAGGGAAATGTCCACAAAATCCTCTATTTGCTTGAAACTGTTTTGCTTCTTCTCCGACAGGTACTTGGACGATGTTTCTTGACAGTGATGCAGGTCCACTTTCAGTTCCTGTCACAAGCTTTGCAGAAGGTCCAGCCAGTGGCACACTCTTGCTTTGCTGAAGCTGTAGCTCAGGAGAGAAAGAATGTTAGTGGGGCTGGAGCCTCAAATTTAAGCCCCACAAATGAGCTAGAAGATGCAATAAGATCATGGAGAGGAGCAGCAGAGGTACAGAGGTCTTGTTATTGTGACATTATATGTAGTGCAATGATGGTTATGTTTAGTGAAATCTAAATTCGGCTGGATACACGAACAGTGGAAGAAAAAGACATGCTACATTTGGAATGGCAGACATGGTGCAGTTAGTTTCAGATGCTAAAACTTGTTTTTACTCATATGGTGACTATACTATCTTTGCCCCTGCATCGAGTTTTCTCTGTGACATGGTTGTACAAAAGGAGTGCCCAAACAGTGGAAACAACTTTTTGTTAGTAACGAATTAACAATGTTCAAATGTGGTTTGGCAGACAGAGCAGATGTTAAAAACCCAACAACATACAGTAAGTCATTTAAAACCAGAGCAAAATCTTGATGAAAAAATATTTAGGTAATGTCTATTCCTCTTAAATTTTGAGTATGAATTCTATTTTATACTTTAAAAGGTTTGTGGTAACTTTTAACACTTTTGTCTTCACGCTGTTAAGCTTGACGTTACTTGATCCATCAGTTGTTGGAATGTTAACTGTATTACTTAAATGTACCACTCTGGGCTTGTATTTTCACAAACCTTTGCCATCTGTGGGATCCTTACTTATCTTGCAGAAAAAAGTACTTTACAAAGAAAAATAGTTTTATGAGCTTTTCTGCTTTCCCTTGTACTGTTGAAGTCTGCAGACTGATAGATCAAAATGGATTCAGAGTGCACGGTTTCCTTAAATTCATGTAACTTGGAGCATGTGCTTTTGAGGTCTCATCTGGTAGCCCAATACAGACTTGTTAATCATCTTGACTGGAAATCATGTCAAGGTTTATCAACTAACTTCTGCAAAGTATGTGAAAGTAAACAAGTTTACTTTAGAAGTATGAATGCAGAGGCATTATTTGTAATTTTTACTGTAGCATAGATTTATTTCACTGACTAGAAGAGGGATATGGGGAGTGCTTTAGGTGTATTACTTAGAATCGTAACAAGTCTAATACTGGTATAGCTTTACTCCTTTTGCATAAAAACAGTTAATGCTGAACATACTTCCTTAAAACTATATTAGAGTTTCTAGAAATGCCCTGCAATTACTATCAAGTTTGTTCAAAATGTGATTAAAATTAAACTTGAGTTTGCAGTCTCTGGGGTCTTAACTTTCTTTTTTAGCTCCTTAGCAGCCTGCTTCTGCTATTTCTGTTAATAAGATCTCTATTTTGATATAGAGTTTAGTACAAGTTTTACACTAAACAAATCCTTTATTAAACATAAATAGAGAGGAGAAAACCATGGATTATACCTAGTTCCAGAACAACAATAGAAGAAACTTCTCAATTTTTGACTAAAATAACTAATCTGAGGTGTTTGTATTGGGTTTTAGGACAGCATAAGAAAAATCTGTGCACGCTCTCATAATTGTAGATAGACTACATTTTGATAGAAGGGAGATTAAAATACTGAAATCTTTCCAAATTTTTACTTTGTGGAGTGGAAGGCAATCCATTTTTTTCCATATAAAAATCGGCCCCTGGCAGGAGAATACACTGCTGTTTCAGAAGACAGTTTAAGATGATACTTTTGAGCTACTGAGCTCAAAACTATTTTTCCTTTTTAGGATTTTTTACTTGGAAAATGCTGTCATTTTGTATGTGTTGATGAGGTGAGCAATGTGTCTAGACTGAAAAATAAGCTATATCATAGGCCTTAAATGCAGTTGAGAGTAGTTTTCTATTTGTTTCACTCTGCTTGGTAGTGTAGTATTTTACAGTTAAAACTAGATATTTGGCCTTTCATGTTTCAAAATTATGCTGTGCTAAGTTGATTTTAGAGTCATGTGACTTATCAAATTGCACCACTGTAATCACCCTTAATTTTATAAAGTACCTTATGATGTACACAGGAGTGTTTGTGCACGTGATGAAATTTCTATTCTGTTCCTGTGGCAAGTATCCTCTTTATGTTCAAGTTTTAAGTCCCTCCTGTGGTAACCAGTCTTCATGTGGCCTGTGTAACAGGATCCTTGGTCCTGAGAGTGAGCTGTAATAGTAACAGCAAACAATGTTAAGTTGCTAGCCAACACCTATATGACATACAAATTACATGAGATTTGTACTTTCAGAGTAGCAGTAGAGGTTTAATACGTTTTAACAAATAATCGTTTCTGCCAGGTGCTGCTTATTATCTCCTTTATAAAATGTTTTAAACTCTCTGGATTTGTTTGGGGTTTTTTTCTTTCTCTTTTTTTGGAATGTAATTAATTACTTTTCAAATTACAATTAATCTTTCCCTCTTCACCTTGGGTCTTTATTTTATGTTACAGGCCACATCTCGGCTGCGAGAGAGAGGCTGTGATGGATGTTTGGCAGGAATTGAAGTTCAGCAACTTTTCTGCTCACAGAGCGTAGCAATCCCTGAACATCAGCTCAAAGAGCTGAACATGAAAATTGATAGTGCTTTGCAGGTGAGTGTTGTAAACTCCGCTGCTTTTATGTACAGTCAGTGGGCCAAGGAATGAAATAGGGAAAGTGTATTAATGCAGAAATATGTACTACAGGCAGCCATGAGGCATTTGAGAATTACAGTATCAGAACTTTATATGATAAATGTGCGTATGCCATAGAACTGAGTAGGGTAAACCCACGTCACAATTGTTAACGTATGTATGCAGACACAATGACTGTATGTTTGCTCACTTGCTGATATGCCTGCTCTATCTCAACTTTTTGTTTAATGTCAGGCTTACAAAGTGGCTTTGGAGAGTTTAGGCCATTGTGAATATGCAATGAAGGCTGGCTTCCACTTGAACCCAAAAGCTATTGAAGCAAGTCTTCAGGTAGGATGTGCTAAACCTGCTCTCTCGTTCATCCCTCCTCACCTTGAAAAGAACTATTTAAAAAAACCCAAACTGTTGGACTCTTACAAGGATTTTCTAATGTCTTTTTTTCTTCTAATTGATCTGTTGTTTTATATTTTAGGGCTGTTGCAGTGAAGCTGAAGCTCAGCAAACAGGAAGGAGACAGACTCCACCTCAGCCAATTCAGTGTGAACTGCCTACTGTACCTGTTCAGATAGGATCACATTTTCTGAAAGGAATATCCTTTAATGAGTCTGCAGCAGAAAACCTGAAGCTGAAAACGGTAATAACCCTGACTGTAACCACAGGAGTGAAGGAAAAAAAAGAAAACAGTAAAACTCCTTAAAATTCAGAGAACAACTGCAGTAGAAGTTCAGTGCCAAACTTATACAAGTGCGTATTTTTAGCCTGACTTCCTGTGGAAACAAGATGTTGATAACATTGTAGGTCTGTGCCTGCTTCTGATAATGTTTTAACCACCTGGGCAAATTCAGTCCATTCTGAGAGAAGCACAGAAGTCTATGAGGTAATGAAGCTTCTATGAACTTTTTGCAAATAGGTGGGGTGGGTATCAAGAAGTGCAGAGGAAAACAAGCACTTAGAGGTGCCCCAAACAGGTGACACACTTCAGAGCTCTTATCTTCTTAGGTGTGAGAATAAGTCTGGCCAAGATTGGTGCTGTGGGAGGTACTTGAAAATATATTGTGTAACAAAGCTCCATTTAATGTCTTCTTACAAACTTTTAAATCCATTTTTAAACAAGTAAGTTAAAATTGTGGAGAAGTTCGTTGTATTTTCAGTACAAAGGAATGGAAAAGATGCCATTTAGTAGGAGTTTTGGCCATTTTGTCTTCCTTTTTTTTCCCAGATAAGCCCAATTACTTGCTCCTGAAAGAGTTGAAACAGTCCACAGCTCAAAATGCTCTTTTTCTGTTGTCTTGGCAGTGTTTTTTATAGTTTTGATTTAAACCATTTTTCAAGAGTATAAGCAAAAATACTGTCTATCATTTTTTGAGGAGTAACATGTTCCAAAGAGCAGAGACCATCTCCCATGTTTCTGTTCTGCAGTTGAGCTCTTCTAGTTATACAAAACAGTTCAGAGGTAACAGACATTACGGTTTGAAAAATGTGTAGAAAAATAATAAATCCATCTGGAAGCTGTGGTGTTAACATTTCAGAGTCATGGGTTTAGTATGACAAAGTTCTTATGATTTCTTTAATTTTTTTTTCCCAGCACACAATGCTGCAGTTGATAAAGGAAGCTGGATGCCATAATGGACTTACACCACGGGATGACTCTCCTGTTACTGAAGTACTAAATCAGGTTTGCCCTTCCACTTGGCGAGGAGCCTGCAAAACTGCTGTACAATTGTTATTTGGCCAGGCCGGTCTGGTAAGTGACTATGAATATGCTTAGCAAATAAAGGGTTGCTTCAACATCCTGAAAATAAACTAGATACTTTAGAGAGTTTAGAAATTAATTTCCATTATGTTACTTTGTGTTTCTTCATTTTTAATGTTGCAGCTAACTTGATATGTGAACAAAATGTATCCTTGTAGAGTGCAAGTTTGTAGATGGTCCCTGTAGTTGATGAGAATGTACTGTGTACTTCATAGTCTCCGTTATTAGAACACAAGAAAAGATCATTCCTAGTGAACTAGAAAGACTTTTGAAGTCAATAGATGACTACGTTTAAAAATAAACACCCCTTGCCCCCTCCCACCTCAGATTAGCTGTAAAAACTGCCATTTTTTAATTTCTTCTCTGCTTTGAATGGAAGCTGGGTTTCCTGCCCAACAGAAACCCCTAAGTCCACTGCACCAAGTAATGGTACCTGACATCTCCAACAGAGGACAGAGCAACTAAATACCATACCTTGCTGTAGTATATGTATATGTGTTCTTTAGAAACAAACCCCATGGATTTTACAGTATCTAAACAGTTGCTAAAAATAGATGCTTGGAATGTACTCTGATAAGAAAATTAATTTCTGCTCCCATAATTAAATTAGCACAATCTTTTAATTTAGTAAAGTGTTCATTCATGACACTTAGGTTTTTTTGGACTACTGTGAGTTTTAATTTGACTGGACAAATACAGTGGAGACAAGAATGCAGTAGAATAGGAAGGAAACACAACTATAGCTTATGATAGTTTCTGTGAAGTATTCTTTGAATCATCTTTAACCTCCAGTGAGCTAAATGCTTCTTGTTGGTTGATCTACTGATGCTTTGTTCAGGGTGATGGCAGACCATCAGGACTTTCTAAGCAATTTCTAATTTCTGATGAAAGGATCTGTGTTGCCACCTACTTTGTAAATACCATGTTTTTTCAAACAAATCACATAGTTGATTGACTTTGACCTTCCCTCCTAGCTCATTAAACCATGTGGGTTTTGTTACCATTAATAGGTTCTCTAGTAACGGTGAATGATAAATTGTAAATAAATTTGTCAGATATTTCTACTTAATCATTCCTTTGACACTAGACATTAGATATTGCCTTAATATTAAATACCTGGTAGACAAGTAAGTTCAAATCATGCTTGGAGTTCAACTGGCTTTCCATGTAAAGGCAGCCTAAAGACAAAGGGGCAGACAGTATCCTAGCAGCAGCACACTTGCTATCAATCCTTACTTACTGATCAAATTTCTACTTAGGTAAGAAAAAATTGAATTTAATAAATACAAGAACTACTAGAAAAAAGGGTATGGGTAAGTGGGATTATGTCTTCATCTGCTGTAGTTCATGGTAGGATACTGGGAGTCATCAGCAAGGTATGGGAAATGAGGCCAATGAAGAAACTCTTTCGCAGCAGCCCTATGGGGTGTGCCATTACTCAGGAGGAGTTCTTGGCTCCTGTGTGTCTAGATGAGGAGAATGCCTTGGAGGATCCTGCACCTCCCACCGTTTTCTTTGTAGGGGGGTTCAGGGTTGCGCACACCCAAGTCCTGCCCCAATGAGATCTGGAGAGTGGCCCAAGGCACACTTGGACTTAGGAGTCTGGAAATCTGGTGTCCCCCAGTCTAGACATAACTAGTTAGACCTGCTGGTAATTAAAGTGCTGACATTCTTCAGGTTTATCATAACATTTGGAGAGCTGTCAGCATAAAACTTACACGTTCTCCCAAATGACGGTGCTGATATAAGAAATATTATTTGTGTTGAATCATAAACATCTCCCAAAGATTTTTGCATAAACCTCAGGTTTTGAAAGTGGCAGGTTTCTATCTTCAAAGCCCCAGCAATGAGCTATACACATGACAAAATACTTCTGAGCCTTCTCTCCTTTGTTCATTCTCACTTTGATTTGTTAGAGTTTGGAAGGGTGTGAGGGCTGAGGTTTTTCTTTATGAACTATGTGCTATCATTTTTATTTTTTTTTTAACAAGATTCAATTATTCTTGTAAGTAGCCTCATGCAATGATGAGAAATTGTAATTTGCTTCTTTAAAGGATTGTTGGGGTAGAGATGAGAGGAAACACCTGTAAACCAAGAACAATAGATGTCCAATCCACAGGAAGCTATCCTCTAAGCACTCACCACGCTGGGAGGGAGAATGTGTTTATTTTAAGTTTATTTTGGGTAGAACTCAGATAAATGAATCATGGGACAATATTATGTTGTCTTCGGTTTACTGCTTGTAGAAACTAAGCTGTCTGCATTGGTTCAGAATTGTGTGTAAATTTGTCATTTAAATGCCAGATTTTAAAAATGAACATTACTTGACAGTCTCACTGGCTTGAGCCTGTTTTGCTCTGGTGCCTTTTAAGAATAAACTTACGAAGGGTGGAAAGCACAATGAGATGTGACTTAGTTGGCTTGGTTATTTTAGACCTCAGTTTTTTAACATAAATAATTTTTAAAGTGCAGTTTTTATCTTAGCATATATATTAAGAATTGGGTTTTCAGATTTGGGTCAGCTGAAGAAATCTCCGTGTGTGAATAAAAGTGATGTGTATTAAAATAGTCTAATTCAGAAGATGAGTGCAAATAAAACTCTGAATTGGCCTCATGCAAGGTAATGAAGGGAAGGTGAACTGAGTCTCTAGCTATCCTTTTTTATGGTAGTAGAATCTTTCTGTAGCAAAAATCGTGCATTGGAGAAGCACTAAATCTCCTAGTAATGATTAAATCCCAGATGTCTATCTAACAAAATGTTGAGACATGTAGAACTTTTTTTTTTAAAAAGGAAAGGGAGATGGGGGGGGAGGGGAGGGATGAATACCCCCAGTAAAGCCCAGACCGTGCCCCACTACCAGAAGCTGATCTAGGTCTGCACAAATCAGAATGTTAGTTCTGACTTACAGGTCTGAGATGCAGATAGTATTTTTCTTGGGAGTTGAGAAAAATCACTCCTAAATTATTCTTTCCTTATCCCAATTCTAATTGCAGTGTAGTTGAATTGCAGATTACCAAATTACATAAAATTAAAATGGTACAAATACAAGGAAAAAAGTAATGCAGCTGCCCTGTTATTAAATGGGAGGTGTTTTCATGAGTGGATAATAGCGTGGCATTTTGTCACTGTGTTTAGACATGTTTTACAAGTTTCAGTAAACTTGGGGAAATGCCTGGAGTCAACTGCAGGAAAACTAAGGCCTTACGCTAAAATATCTAAAAGGTGGGACATAATTGTTCACATCTCATGGGATGGTTTTGTTCAAGCAAAAGGCAGAAGAGACTTTCAGCATTATTCATATTTCACATTTCTTCATAAGCAGTAGCAGACAACCAGTTAGAAGTAGAACCAGTGTAGGATGATTGCAGAAAAGCCAGTAATATCCCTTGAGGCTTATTTATACCAAAGGACTTTTGCCATTTCAAGGATAAATGGTACAGCTAATCTGCTAGTCACTGAAGCAAGAACTGCTGAGTGCTGCCAAAAAGCTGCTGGTTCAGCATGACCAAAATAGGAAATTATGGAAATGATCAAAAAGGCCAACCCATGCAGACTGGACAACAACAGAAAGCATGAACCAAATATGGAACTTGCTATCACTGGTATTAAAGTTTAAATGAAGCTGAAGTGAATCCATTCCTTCTCAACTCCATAAAAAGAAAGGCTCATGACAGAAGGTTACTTTTCAAGAGTTTCATCTTCCATGTATCTTCATGGTGTCTTGCAGAAGGATTAGAATTCAACAAATTGAACAGTCACTTTTATTCTCTTCATATAATATGGGATTAGTAATAGTACAATTCTATTAGGTAGAACAGAGAAATGGTGGTGGTGTTTAAAGGTTTTATAACCTTAAACGGAGGGGGGTGGTGGGAGTGTTAAGAAATGTGAGCTATGGGAAGTGTTTTCAGACTGAATACTACTTGTCTGTATCATACCATGCACTGCAGTTGAAGTATTTTGTTAAACAGGTGTTTTGGAGCTATTAAAGCAGCAATAATGCCAAACCTCTCAAATGTAAGGGCTGTTACACAAAACCATTGATAATTACCTGCTGTTAGGTAAAGCAGTTGACAACTATGTAGTGAGGCATAACTACAGTATGTAACTGAGTAGAATTAAGTCCTTGAAATATAGGTTACAGTATCAAACTAATACTTTTATATTCTTTCCCTTTTTTTAGATATTAAAATATAAATCAACTTATAATCATTTTGTGAGCTGATTTGGTTTTATCGGGTTCTTTTTTTTCCACCTGTAGCACGGCAGGGAGGTGAGACTGTTGCATCTTAATTACAGGAGTGATAAAATAACTAGAACTAGTTCTTGAAATCATTTCCCTTTTATTTTCATTTTATTTGCTAGGTGGTTGTGGACACAGCACAGATTGAAAATAAAGAAGCCTATGCTCCTCAGATAAGTTTAGAAGGTTCCAGAATTGTGGTGCAAGTTCCGTCAACTTGGTAAATAAAAACCCAGTATTGCAGATTATACTAATGGCTGTGGATGAAATATGTAGGGAAAAATATGCTGTACCAATGGAAGAGAGAGTACTGTACTATTACGGCAGATATTCCTGAAGTTCCTTTATCTGAAACTGTTTGAATACCACTGTTCTGACACTGACAGTTCTACTTGAGCTGTCTTTGTACTAGTGCTGCCTCTGGAAGCAACAGAAGAGAGGCAGTGCTGGGGCACTAAAATAGGATGTTAAAGAAAAAGTAAAGGCTTGATGATGAAAGAGATATTAAAAAACACGCAAAAAAACCCCAAATAGTATTCCTGTTATGCTCCTCCCTGGCAGCTGTTGCCTCAGGAAGGCCAGGAATAAGATGAGATTAACGAGACCTTTAGCTCTTTCTTCACTGAGCTTTTCTTTAAGCACTGTCATGAAGTGTAGAACTCTTTGTTCCACAAGATGCTATTCCTACGACTTCAGTTGACTGCCTAGGAAGGAATGGTAGGATTAATCTGGAGGTTCAGTGAGGATTTCTTTCCTTTTGAAACAATGATTTGGAATTAGAACACTTCCTTTTCCTCTTAGGAGTACTGGGTGAATTTCAGTACAACGCAGTTCATTCATCTGAATCCTTCATGAGATAGCCTGTTACTAATGGTACCAGTGGTATACCCAGAAGTACAAGTCAACTGATAGTCTGTTTTCCCAAATACATCTTCAATTCCTCTATAAACTGGCTCTTCTCTGTTCTCTTTATGTAAATTGTTCTATTATGAAAGAATGAAAATAAGGCAGAGCACTTTGAGCCAGGCTTTGTGCGCTCTGGAAGAGCTCCTCCTGCCGACCCCCAGCGAGAGCGCTGCCGCACTCCTCCTCCTTCTCCTCCTCCTCCTCCCTGCTGGAGCAGGGCAGGCAGTACTGCACACATGTGCTGGTACTCAGATTCTCCTTATGCTGATTTCACCTCAAATTCAGTCCTGTTTCTGTGCTGTTAATGAGCAATATTCACTAACCCTGCACCTTTGCAGCTCAGTAAAAGCTTCCCATGACTGTTGGCTATGCTCAGTCATTTTGCAGATGGAGTCTGGCAGGCTTGGGGTTTGTACTGTTGGACTCCACCGTGCACTAGTGTTTTGTGTCAGGCTTGTTGAGTGCTCTTGCCTTTCTCCAGAAATGGGCTTTGGGTATTTGTTATTTCTTACTTCTGTGCCTGAATTATGCCCGCTCAACTAAAGAGCTAATCATTAATCATTACTTAAAAATAAATTATATTAATTAACTCATAATGCTAAAATTAGCTTAGTTGTCCATTCAACAGTAGAAAGAAATTGGAGCTGCAGGCATAGTCTTAGGACCTCTTAGGCATTCACATATTATGCTGCCTTTACTAGTTGCACCTCTGTAGGAGCAGTAGTAGTGCATCACTTGGCCTTTTGTTATCTGACTAGTATGGTAAAATTGTTCAATGATAAAAAATAAAAGTTTTGCCTTTTTTTTTTTTTTTTATGTTAACCTTAATGATTACAGGTGTCTGAAGGAAGATCCAGCAACAATGTCTTTGCTACAGAGGAGTCTGGATCCAGAGAAGACTTTGGGACTAGTTGATGTGCTCTACACTGCTGTTTTTGACATACACAGGTGGAAGGAAGGAAGGTATGTCTCCTCTTGAGCCTCGTGCTGTACTTTCCTGGTTTAAACAAAGCTGTCAGTGTTGAAAGACCTGTACTGAGGAATTTGATAGTACTGGGGGAAAGCAGTAGTCAAACTGAGAGCAAGAAATTGGTGATCCACATGGGTACCTCGTGGGTTTGTACAGAGACGTGGCAGTCTTTTTAAAACCAAACCAGCAGCTTATCCAAGTGTACAAAAGCATTTGTTTCTCTCTTACAAAAGTACTTAATTTATATTAAATTAGTCTCTATTTAGGTCCTGAAGCATGATTAAAGTTTCTGAAGGAATGGAAAGTAGTTAATACTATGGCAAATACTTGTAACAGTTTGCATTGTTACCATAAGACGTAGCTGATGAACTTGGCAGTCTTTGTTTTGTTTTTTCCACTAGCTATTACCCAAATAAACATTTTTGTCCGAAGTTTAAACTCAATTATGTATTGGGTGGTTTGATACACTTGTTTTTTGTTGATGCAGGGAACAAGCTTTGCCTTGTATTCAGATCCAGTTACAGCGTGAAATCTCAGACTTTGGGAATCAAGTTGACATGCCGTCTGGAAATGGAAGCAAATCTTCAGGTGGCCTACAAAAGACATTCTCAAAACTGACTTCACGGTTTACAAAAAAAACTTCCTGCACCAGTACAAGTAATACTGGAAGTTATTCAATCCCCAATACACCTTCCAAAAATGTCTTCATAAGTTCCAGCTCAGAGGAGAAAGCTAAAATGCCCACTAACATAGACACCCGGTTACAAAGCATTTTGAACATCGGCAATTTTCCTAGGACTGCAGATCCCCTGCAGTCAATGCAGAGCACAAATAATCAGCTAGTGAATGGGTTTTTAGTTGAAAGACGGGACAACTTCTTCAAACCAGACGATGGCAAGGATGACAAAGGTATGAATTTACCAACTGACCAAGAAATGCAGGATGTTATAGATTTCTTATCTGGTTTTAACATGGGTAAATCCCAGCAGACTTCTCCGATGGTGAAAAGAAGGAACTCTGTTGCATCCTCTGTTGCAACAGAACAAAAATCAGGAACAGTACAACAGCAGCCGCAGTCTGTCTCTCACACACCGCTGCATCCTTCTCAGCAAGGCTTGTCACAGCAACAGCAGTCACAAAAGCAGCAGCAGCAGCAAATGCAGTATTACCAACACTTGCTTCAACCTATTGGACCACAGCAACGTGTACCTGCCAAATGGCTGACTAATTCTTCACAGCAGCCAGCCCAAGCTGTTGGAGCTGGATTGTCTCATATCAACCAGTGGAATAATCCTGGTTTTTCAGATTTAAGCTCTGATTTGTACAGCTTGGGTCTTGTGAGCAGCTATATGGACAATATGATGTCAGAGATGTTAGGACAGAAACCACAAGGACCTAGAAACAACACATGGCCAAATCGTGACCAAACTGATGGAGTGTTTGGGATGTTGGGAGAAATCTTGCCTTTTGACCCTGCAGGTGTGTCTCTTTTCCTTTATTAATGTATTTATAAGGGTCATTTTACTAAGAATACTGTGAAATATTGCCAGCAATAACTGTCATTTCCTGGTGCTATCCACCACATGCTAGGGTGCTTACAAAGGCAAGCAGGTATTTTTTCATTTTCAACAGAAGGTGAAGTACAAACAACTTTGACTAGTAGATAAGAATGGGAACAAATTCCTTGTTTCTTGTCCCAGTTATAGTATTCTGACCTTTCCTGTATGGACCACATCAAAGTACTGGAAGAGATACTTAACAGAGTATGTTTTTTATATTGTTAATTTGTAAAATTGTTTAAAAACAAACTCCTGAACTTCAATATTTTACTTCTCCCCTAAATGATCCTTCCTGCTCTCCACCAGTCTTGCAGTCTGGAGATACAGCCAGATTGCATCTTCCCCTATCCCTGCCTTTCCCCTCCGTTCCTGTGCAGTTTTATGGGAGCCATACTGGTTCCTGTTCTGCAGCTGTTACTGCAGTGACAAGCTTGGATGCCAAAGGATTGGAGACTAAAGAGCAAGTGCGATGTGGTTTGCCAGATGTGTTTGAACCACCAATAAATTGTAAATATAGATAAATTATTATTTAAGATGAAGTGATAAAATTTTATAGCCACAAGCAAATAGCTGAAGACTATGACACTGACTGTAGAGTCTGAGAGATGAATGAAATCTTCTGATTATAGTACTGAGAACAACTGACAGATCTATTATCTCATAAATATAATTTGTGTTGGCCTGGAACATAGCTGCAGAAACTTTGTCGTATGTGTTTATGAAAATCCCCTGGAGGGAGGCAGCACTGGAACTAACAGGAAAAACTGTTATCAAACCAGGAATCCGTTTCCCATACTCCTTTGCATGCGGGCATGTGTTAGGACTGTGTAGGCTTTTTGGAGAGCAGCTCATTTGATTCAATTTTAATAGTTATATTGTCAACTTATAAATGCCGCTAATTTGTCAACTAAGGCAAAAATAGGCATCATATTATCAAAAACTTAAAATTACAAGTCTGAATTAGCATCATCTTACTTAAAATGTCCTTCTGGTATATATTGAAGGATTATCCCAGCCTTTAAGGAAGGGTAACGTTATTTTCACTAAGCACCAAATACATGTATGTGTCAGGGGGAAAAAAATGCATCTATACAAAGGACTGACATTTTTAGCATTTTGAATCTGTTACATTTCTGTAGTGTTTTCCTTTTGATCTACATAAAGCTACTTGATTTGTTCCTTTTTTCAGCTGCAAGTCTGCTGATTAAGAATGTATCATATTGATAGCTTTTCATGTCAAAGGCTTAACTAGCTACCAAAAAATGTATTTTGTAGTACTTTTATCATCTGAAAGAACTTGATGAAGGAATGTTGCAGTAAGAACTAATAGAAGGAATGTTGGTATCTCCAGGTCTTTTGAATTACCTTCACAGATGTGAAAGAATGAAATCAAAAACACATCTGATAAAAAGAAATCTGTTTGCCTGATATGTTTTTAGTGAGGTAAAAGTGAACACAAGTTGCTGGTTTGAATATAAAAGTAATTTAACACTTCATGCTATCCATGGGGGGAAAAAATTGACACCCTTCAGAATCTATGTAAAATCTAGCCTTAGATCTGAGGATCTGTCTAGCTTCCAGCCTCAACTTAAAACTGACATAAAGGTATTTCTTACAGAGAATAAGTATTAGTGGGCATATTTCTTTTTTTTCTATACAGCTGTCAGATAGCTCTGTCCCTTGCTTATCTAATAAACGTATAGAAACAGAAGTTAATTTCTTCATGGTAGTTTTAATTTGCATCCAACAAAACGTTGTGGAGCTCTTCTCTGAATATGCCAAATGAAAACATGGAAAGTATTCTTCTAACTGCTGAATTGAATGTAGGGGAACCATCACATGAAAGACTGATTTGTTTTCCAAGATGCTTGCTGGGTGTTTGTCAGCCATCGCTCCGAAACCAGCAGCTCTGTGCATCCTGCTGTAATTGCTGTGCATGGAGCCTAGACTTTTTCCATGAATCCAGTCAGATTGCAAAGTTTTCCAAGAGAAAAAAGAAGTCAAAAAGAAGCAGAAACTTTGGAAAATCAGTTACACTGACTCATAACAGCATTCTTTTTAATACATTAATTACTTGCTGTGATCAATTGAGCATTTAAACTACTGGATTAAGGCTTTTGCTGTGTCTGCTCAAGATCATGCTTATCACTTATCAGGTACTTTGGTCACAAAGTACTTAAGACAGGAAGAGTTTTTAGTTTTAAGAATTATTTTTTCCTGTAAATATCTTATTCTTAAGTATTTTGCCAGTCAGGATCAGAATCTTTTCAAAATTGCCTAGTCTTTGTAGGAAGTAAGCAGTTTCTGGCCTGTATGTTCTAATGTGAACAATCTGAGATTCTGATTTCTCAAAGTAAGCAAGATGACAACACAGCTGGAAATGATGATGCAACCTGGAATCAACTATAATACATGTATGTTCTTTTTCTCTGAGCTTGTATAAATGTCCAGGCTTTAATTCCATTGGTGTCTGCTGATGAGTTATTCAACCTTTCAGCGTATAGACATGATAATAGTGACAAATACTGTTTCCCTGATGGAACACAAGGGGCAGGTTGTACTTCCACATGAGAATTATTATCTACCATGTATGGATGACAAATAGATACTTTTAAAAATACATTTCCCATTCAGTGTTCTTCACTGCTCCAGCAAGAGTATCAACTGTTTTCTGGCGTTATCAGGCAGGGAATTATTTTCTCTTGTGGGGTATACTCAAGACTAAAAGATGAAATGAGGGCAATAATGACAGCAGAAATAGCTGAATGTCAGCAACTGACTTCTTGGTTTCTTTTACTCAGTTGGCTCTGATCCAGAATTTGCTCGCTATGTTGCTGGGGTCAACCAGGCTATGCAACAGAAGAGGCAAGCACAGCATGTCCGTCGTACGAGCAACACACGTAGCAACTGGCCTCTTCCTGATGATCCTCATAAAACCTGGCCCTTTCCTGAGTATTTCACAGAAGGGTAAGAGATTAGACAGACTACCTATTTTTACTGGATATCAATCTTTTTTACACTCAAACATAGCAGAATGTGGGAATACTGGGTGCTTTTTTCCAAGTGCTGCTGCATCTGTGAAAGCTGCTCTTCATTATGTCAAGAGTGAGAAACCTGAGCCCCTCTTGCTTTGCTGATACTGAAGCACTGTCATTTGTTTGATGTTTTCTTCAGAGTGGAATGTGGAATGGCTTTGACTTGAACAGAGGAAATAAGGAATTTATAGCACAGGTTCATTCAGAATGGTTTTCTTTCAGTATTTTGAAAACTTTTAAGACCTAGTTTAGATGAAAAGTTGCTATCAAAGTTGCAGTGCCTGAATGAATTCAGCTTTCCAGATTTTAGTGACTTACTCTTGCTACAATGAGGCTGGTACCTTACAGGAGCTACATGAGTAGTTCTTAAGTCTGTTCCAAGTCATAACTCTGCATTAGAAGTGTTTCAGGATCCTCTGTCCATAATGTAATAGCTATGATTCTCAAGCTAGCTTAAAACCAGTAGGACAAGTATGTCTTCTAGCTCAGTTTTGCAGTGAAAAAGTGCTTAGTGATTCCAAAACCATGCATCACTTGTTTTTCCTTCCTGACCAAAAGAGGCACTTTTAAATAATTTAGTAAAATAGTGTCTGTAACAGACAAAGCAGTTGATGTGATCCCTCAGAAGTAAGTGAAAGTATTTGTATTACTGATACATTTTACCAGTTATTTACATTTCTTTGTGCTGTGAGGTACCACCTGTGACAAAGATTCAGCATAACTAACTAGGACTTACAGTCTGGACCAGGTACTATAAATACAAGGACTAATACAACCTTTTGTCTTGCAGTGATGTGACAAATAGCTGGTCAGGTACTCAAGGAGACTCTGCCAGCTCAAGTGATGAGACCTCTTCTGCTAATGGAGACAGTTTGTTCTCCATGTTCTCAGGGCCAGACCTGGTTGCTGCTGTAAAGCAGAGAAGGTGAGCAAAATGAACAAAAACACATACTGCTTTGTAAGATCTTTTGTTGGTAATTTCACTTGAGCAGCCACACAAAGGAAATTCCTGCTAATTGCATGGAGGAGATGTTTGTGTACCTACACTGATGACACAGATCATTATGACTTAAATGTTAGGGAACCCCAAAATATTAGTACCTGCCTCCTTATACAAACAAGCATCTGTGCAAATGGCCAGTTGTTAACTGAAATTCAGTATGTCCAGAAAAGATGTGACACTTTCCCTCTTCAAAGATACATCTATTTTGGATGCCACTTCTTTCTAAACTACTGAGGCCTTACAGGTCATCATTGAATTGGTTTTCTGAGCTGCATACTTCACTGCAGCTGTCATGCTCCTGACGTTGTGTGTGCATGTTCCTGTTTCCTGGTTTCTGCTGCAGCTTTGTGGCACTGAAGAAATACCACTGATGTCATGTAGACTTTTGTCTCACCCTGCCTACCACCACTGGTTTAGTTGTTGTTAACACATGACTATTTAGTCTTTTATTTGTGACAATATGAAGAGGATGTTTAATTGCATTGATAAATAAGCTTAGTAAATTAAAAACTAACCCAAAATTTTCAACTAGGAACAATGCACTTAAAAGTAGTAGTAGTATCAATTACAGCAATTGCTTCCTGCTTTTCTAAAAGAGGGGAAGCTCTTTGAACCTCCTTGATTCCATGGTAGAGGGTAGTTAAGACAATAATTAAAAGGCACAAGATGAAGCATGAACACCAACCCAATTCCCATCTGGGATCATTCTCTCAAACTACTTTTCAGAGCCTTTTCTGAAAATAAAATAAAAGTAGCTCTGTGGCCAAATACTCTGGTGGGTTTTTTCTGGGTTCTTTTTATGGGTGTTTTTTTTGGTTTTTTTAAATCACAGAACAATTGAGAGAAAATACATGTAGATAGATTGTCTGGTTTCTGCTGCCAGGAAAAGGTCTGTGAATGTACTGCCAGTTTGCTGCAGATTATACCTGGATAGTTATTATTATGTGTTGCCAGAAAGTATAGCGAAGTTAAAATAATGAGACTAAGGGAAACAGGTTGAATGGAATCCAGCAAAAGAGGAGTTATTTTCCAAATCTTTATGCTTACCAAGACTTTATATAGAAGGGACAGGAAGTGAGCTTCAATAAATCCTAAACCAAAATTATTTGGAAGAGAGATAAGTAACAAGCAGTCACAGAAAAAGCAGTAATTATTTGTGTTTTTAAAAAAAGAAGCAGGGAAGGAAAACAGAACAGGCCTATAATAGATGAATTAATCTGCCAAGCCCCCAGGTATCTGGATTGATCATGGAGCAAGAACAACTAAAGCCTGTGCTCTGAAGAAAAGAGCAGAATAGTTTCCAGAGAGTGTTCTTCATTAAATAAAAGCTTAAGCTGAAGTAACAGTACTACTGTCTTATGTTACTTTTAGGAAGAACAACATTCTATAAGCAAGGGCCTGACAAAATACCATAACTAGAACTATACAGCAAGGGAAGGCGAAAGGGTTGAGTGTTCTAAAGCTGACCCATGAAGGGCTGCTTACCCATGGAGACTTGATGATTGGAGCATGATTTTTTTTTTTTTTTAACTAAAGGATGAAAGGGTAAAAGATTCTGCTTTAATCTACACCCACCCGACCCCCAAAAAACAACAATCAAAACCAAGGGAAAAAAACCAGATATCCAGGGGTTCCTTCCAACCCCTACCATTCTATGGTTGAGTATTAGGTCACAACTTTAAACCAAAGGTGTAACATTTTTCCTCAGTAAAGTCACTGCTTCAGCAGATGTTTCACTTGCTCAAGTGTTTCTTTTGTCTTGTCTGTAAAGTTATTTCAAAATACTTAAAAAAAAAAATAAATCTACAAACCAACCAACAACACAAATGAAAGCAGGAAACAAGGGGAGGGGGGGGAAAGGACAATTTCTGGCAGATTTTTTCGAAGTGGGCAGAAGCCTAGTCCATCTTCCTTTGACCTCTGCAAAAGTGTGTGCACATTGCTGAAGCTGTACCTCAAAGAACTACGGCACTGTCAAGCCTCTGACGGTATTCAGTAATTAATTTTTCTGCATTCTTTTGCCTGTACAGAGTAAAAAAAAAAAATAAATACATGAAACAAGATGAAACATCACTATATCCTCTAGGGTGTCAAGTATGACAGACTGGAACTACAGAATGGTATATGCCAGTAGCAGCTTAGTGTGGATGACTCATTTGAGGGGAAAAAGTAAATGTCACTCTCTTTTTGGGCAGAAAACACAGTAGTGGCGAACAGGAACCCAATACGCTCCCATCCCCACCCCTTCTCTCTGCAGCAGACGACCGTAATCAGGTAAGCTGAGAAGAGTTTTGCTTACTCATTTCTCCTGTTTGCATTTTGGGGTGTGTTACACTAGGAAAACAACTACAATAGCATCTGTGTCTCCAGACTGTATCTCCAGATTGTTTACCTCGACTAGAACCCAAGCCATTTGTTCTCTAGAACTAGATGCTTTCATCAAAGTTACCAAGTCTAAATACTAAAATGGGAAATCACGTATCTTTTTCCCTTGTAGCAGAAATTCATCACAAACCCAAAGATTTCAACTTAAGCTGAGACGACACAATTTTAATCATCTGTGTAGAGAAAACTCAAGTATCACCAGATTTATTACCTCTTTTACTGGAAATTGTGACTTAGAGCAGGGCTACCATGTGGCAAGTAAACGTGCTGACATGTTTTTCAATAAGTAGCTATTTTGAGAATGGAGGGTGCTATATCTGTATCTGTATATGTGCATCAATTCTGCTTGCAAATACTAATTAATCTTCTGAAAATGTCTTGAGGGGATAAGGTGATAAGTATTGTCTCAAAAAAGAAGTGTTTTGATACTGAAACAAGGAAAAAAAAAACCCAAACCACAACACAAAACCCTCAAACCAACTAATTTTGTTTCCTCAGGACAGTAAAACCAAAACCTGGCCTCCAAAGGCACCCTGGCAGCACACGTCCTCTGTCACAAGCACGCTCCCCGGTCAGAGTACATCCTTGTATCCGATGAGCAGCCCTGTCAGCCAGTGGAGTGACACGATGCAGATCCTCCAGCCACCCATGTGGGCAGCAGCCAACGACTGTGCTCCAGCAGCGGGAATTTCCTCTAACTTCGCCTATGCGCAGCAGCAGCAATCACAACAGGCTTCCCAGCACAAACAGATGAATAAGGGCTTTAAATCTTTTCCAGTAAAGCACGAACGCAGACCATCTTACCTGCATCAGTACTAATTGCTTTTCATATTGGAAAAAGCAGCACAGGGCCAAACGTAAATTACGTATCCTTTGTTTCACAATTGTGCATTGGCTGTATCCTGTTTATCTCATTAAATATGGAATTGAGGGGGTTTGGGTAAGAGAGACAAACTCTTGAATTCTGATTTACAGTGCTGAGCAAATAAGGCCAATATGTTTGTTATGTACATGAAACAGCCCAAAACTGTGATGTAGAAATGCTTTTAAAAATGTGTATATTGCCTTTACTTTCAAAACCTTTTTTTTAAAAACTGCTGAAGGACTACCATACAAGATACACTGTATTTTATAGCTATTTTTCATATAGATTTATAGTTAAACATCTTACGGAAACACATTGAGTATGTTGAAGCAAATATATAGTGGTCACTTTGCTCAACACTGTGTTTAAATTTATAATGGACAAGCTGTAAAGCCTTTGTATTCTCCATAAATGGCCTGTGGGCAGCTTTTTTTAAACATGCAACAGCAGCTTTTTGTCTGCCATACAAGTGAGTTCACTATGAAACTGCTGCAGAAACAGTTGTGAAATGGAGTTTTGTGGCAGTTTCCTTACTCTATAAGCAAAAATCAGCAGAACCTTTCAACTTTGTGTCACAGATATTATCTGAGCTGCTTAAAGTAGATTGCATCTGTGTGGATAATATGACACTGGTTTTCAGATAAATACACCATTTCTTACTGCTTCATTTGGCCAAAGGCATTATCCACACAGTGGTCCGTAAGCGTGTGAAAGTATAGCCTAGAAGACTACCTGCATATATTTAAAGTCTTATTTCAGATGCTACAGTTGATGAAAAATTGTGAGCTGGCTCAGAAGATACTAAACTGAAACGTGGGGTAGCAGTTAGTTAAAAGAACATTATTTTTTTTAAAAGGATAAAGTGATTATTTGCAGTCAATATGTGCCATTAAGTGAACCTGTGGAATTAGGAAGAATCTTCCAACCAAAGTGGATCCGGGAGAGTGACTGGTGCTTAAAAATTGAAGAACAATGGTAAATACATGTACAGCTATCCCACTGTATATTAATTGAGATTACAGAAGATTCTTTATATAGTTAGAGCTTATTTAAATTTTCATATTTCATCTTTGAAAGAGTCTAAAAACCACAATATTTTCTGGTATAAGAGTTTTGACAGTATTAATCTTATTTTTGTATTTTTCTTAAGTCATATCATTCTAATATGTTAACTACTAGTAAAATGGGTTATTAGTTCTAACTACATAATTTTTCAATGAAGATAAAGCACATTTGTTGTTTTTGTTTTTACAAACTAAGTACATCTATATCTAAAGATACCAAAAAATAAATACATTATATATATATAAATAAAAAGTATACACAACACTAAAACTATTCAACATTTGGGTATTGAAAACCCATCCACTTTTTTTTTTTGTATGGTGACGGGCTGTATTTGCAGGCCCAGATTTATCTTTTGTGCTGTTTGAGGATGCCAATGTTGCCTGTATTTATGATATTGTCACCATGTTTTCTGAAACTTCATACTTACCATGTTTACAAAGATTTGTTTGCTGTACATAGACTTTTTACAGTAATGTGCTTTGCACAATCATTGTGGCTTCTGTCTGTAAGTTGTTAATGGTCTGTACTACTATAATTTTGAAAACCCTCTGCTGAAAATGTTAGTGGTTATTTAACTTGATGAATGGGTTTGAGTTTCCTAAATCTTGTCATTTAGATCTAATATTAAATCCTAAATTTGGTTGTACTTACTGGTTATTCATACTAAGACCAAAATGGAAGTTAACGAAAACATTTAATTTTGAACTTTTTCTAACAAGTGCCAAAATTATTGCTATAGTTTTTGCAGTTTATTCATAATTACAAATGCTGGCAAGTTTCTGGACCTACATAAAGTGAATCGTGAAAACAAAGAAAGTTTGTCTGCATTTTGACCACGTAGGTGCTACTCTGTCCTTTGCTTCTGATTGTTCTGAACACTGGTAATTTTAAGAATTGTTGCACTTGGCAAATGAGTCTTGCCATTAAACTTCACTTACACTGCCAAGTGCAGGGGTTTGGTGCTTAGTTAACTTACCCTTATTGCAGTGCTTCTTGTGAATAGCTAATGCTTCTGAACTGGAACTGTACATTTTGTATTTTAAAGCTTCTGTAAAAGTAAACTATTTGCTTTATTAAAGATATACATTTACTAGGTCATACCTGTTTAAAATATGCACCTTGCTGAAAACGAGCAGCACCTTAAACTGTAACTTCCGTTTGTAACAAAGATCTTATTTCATTAACATGGGATTATTTAACAGTTTGAAAATTGTCAACTGCCTACTTCCTGACTCATCATATAAAAATGAACTTTATGCACTGTACAGTTTGAAGCATCTTTCAGGCTACTTCTTCAGGTAGACTGCACCGAAGAACACAATACAGAAACTGCCTCAGCAGTGTCCATGAACTCGTAGTGCAAATGAATGTTGTTCATGCCAAGTTATTTGAATTCTCAGCAATTGCAGAGTAAATAATAAATTCTTCCCCCGACAGAACTATTAGCAAGACTCTTAGTTTAGCTTATGTTAAGTCATGCCACTGAAATGCACTGGGCCCTGCAAGTAAGCTGTGCTCTTTCTGGATTAGAGTACACAAGTACACAGCTGAACAGAAATGCTGACAAATACCCAGGAAGCATCTGAATCTATTTTGATTATGCAAGAATTTACTTGTTTACAGAGTCTGCAGTACAGAGCACTTCAAGCAAAAAGGGAAAGTCTTGACACAACTAGGGCAAGCACCCAGCGTTTTCTCACTGAAATAAAGGCTCCATTTCTCCCTTGCACTTAGTTACTTTTTAGTTATGCAACAGTCCCATCTTTCCTAGAAAAGTTAATGTTTCTCTTTCAGTAAATCACTGAGCTGCTCCTCTATGAACATGTCCCATTAATCCAGAATAGAATACAACTTACAAAGAACAACTTTAGTTTATTAAGAACAATTCCTATGACACAAGCTCCAAAACAGTCTACGAATTATATGTATGGCAACATAACTTGACTTTGTCATGTTGGAGGCAGAGAGAAGTTACGTAGCTTACCCTGTTATACAACTGTAGTCAGGAAACAGTCTCTTCACTGAGACTGCAAGAGTCCTCCAACAGCATCTCTGGTAGGCTATTTTCAGAAGTATACTACATAGAGTTTTTCAGAGGGAAAAAGGGAGTGTGATAATTATTACCCTGAAGTTCTGTTGACAGTAATGGGGAAAAAAAGCTAGTCTAGTATTACTTCAAAAACTTCATTCACATTAATACAGAATTATGCATGACTTTTTACCTGCCTTTTAAGACCACACTTCCTCAGCTCAAAGTAGGACTCTAAACTAAGTATTTCTACAGATTCTTGAAGCACCACTGCTTCTATCCAGGTGTGTGCAGTCAGTCTGCAGTCTTCTGTGTGCTGGGTGGCGTTGCATCAGCAATTGTAGCTAAGTAAATGAGGTTTCTATGCAGGATATGCTGGTACCTACGAGAGGAAGAAACATAGTATCTGGGAAATGTGTTCTTTACTAGCAAAATACCCACATTTTAATAGTTGCTCTCCTAATCTGATCAGCGTTTGCTGCTAGGAAAAGAAATGGCAAACTATGAAAACAGTAATAACAAATTGGGCCAAGCACCTCCATATCCTGTTCTTGCTCAAAAGCCCAATATACTGCATGAACTTTACTCTGGAAGAGAGTCTGTGCTTCTAGTCAGCTTTGACAGTAGATACGCACACTGAGATCTTTGTACGATCAACACTGAAAAGATACATAACTGTTAAGAAAGCTGCCCAGGGGTGGGAGGTGACAAAGCTCCACTGATGGGCTGCCCTGAATACAGAACCAGCAGGCACCCAGAGTCAGCGGCTGCTGGCAGCCTGCCCATCATTCAGGTCTCTTAAGAGCTGAACTGCTGCAGAACCACAGGCTGACTCCCCTTTCTTGTCTGCAAATGCCACTGAGTGTTTTAAACACACTGGGGGAGTAAAGAAAAGTCTGCCCAATAGAGCTGGTTTTCCTGTTAACATAGAACAAAAAAAACTTGACGAAAAGGAGCAGGCATCAGATTTACTCTGTCCAAGGGTATTTTTGCTTTACAGATCCGTGAAAATAATTTTTCGGAGGCCTCCTAAGAAGCACGACGGCATTTTGCTCTGCGCGGCAGGAAGGCTCCGGAAAGGAGAACCGTGTTCGACACGCGTCAGGAACTTGGGTGCTCCGAGGCCCTCGAGGGTCCGGGTGGGGCGGAGGCGGCAGCGCGATAAGAGCCCGGCCAGCGCCTGCCAGTCCCTGCCCGGCTCTCTCGGGGAGTCACTTACTGCACGCAGTCGGTGGCTCGGCCCTTGCTCTGGTACTCCACGATGCACCGGATCAGCTGGTCGTTCTCCTCCAGCAGCTAGGGCACAGGAGCGCGCCGTCACCGCCCGCCGCCGGCCGCTACCGGCCCCCCCCCCCGCCGAGGCTGAGGCCGCGCCGCCTCTGCCTCAGGCGAGCCGGGAGGGCCCGCAGCCCTGCCGCCGCGGCCCCTCACGCCCGCTCACCCGCTGCAGGGTCTCCTGGTTCACCTCCGCCTTCCCGCGCAGCCTCTCCGGCACGAACGCAACCGACATGGCGCCGCCGCCCCGCGCAAGGGCCGACGGGAACCGGCGGCCCCGTCCCACGCAGGCTCCGATGGGCTCCCAGGGGCCACTCGCACACGCTCCACCCCTTGAACCGCCGCGCGCCTCGGCACGTCCGCCGCGGGGCTCAGGCCCCGCCCTCGCGCTGGGACGGCCGAACGCGCCCAAGCGCGAGCCCCGCCCCAGGAGCGATCGCCGCTCGCGCTGGCGGAGGGAGCGCGTACCCCCGCGCGCCGGCTCGGCCCTGGGCCGCACGCGCTGCTCCCGCCCTCGGGAACAGGACCGCGCGCTACCCCCCCCCTCAGCCGCACCAACTCACCTCACCACAGTCAC
>WTSP01004498.1:148704-169135 GCA_025331215.1 Actenoides lindsayi | reverse complement strand
GTTTGTGTGGGTGTAGTGGTGGGGGGGGGGGGGGGGGTGGGAGGGAAGGGAAGGATGGTGGGGGGGGGGGGGGGGGGGGGGGGGGGGGGGGGGGGAAATCCAAAAGTTGTATACAATGGACTTCAATGATCTGCCATCTCCAATATTTACATTGCAAAAATCACATTTTCCCCATGGAAAATATTATATGCTCAGTTGATTTTGTTTTCACAAACTTAAGGAGGAGGAAGAGATGGGAACTATTTTGCAAGTTGACACTAAATAGGGAAGATTCAACTACCAAAAAACCCGGGTTTTTTATCATCAGAACCAGATGAAAAGAAGTGTTATGTTGGAAACAGATCCATAATCTTAAACACAATGGTCACTATCCACTGACCACTATTTACAGCATAACACACGTACTTAAGGCCATCTTCAAACCAGGACATTACGCTCAGTGGAAAAGCACTTTCCTTTTTTAATTGCTTTTATGAATCATCACTAACATCCGGACACTTCATTTAATAGAGTCCAGTAACCTTGTTTTTCAAAGACTCAAATTCCACAACCTAAGGGCCTCCAGGCTGGTACAAAAAAATAGAGGTGTCATTCTCTTTTGATCATAGCTATGTATTTAACTTAGCTTGCTGCTTTGGGATAATTCAAGCGAGGCACTACAGCGAAAAACACAAATGGCAACATCACCTGGCACTGTGACCACCAGGAATTCGAAACTTAAACAAAGGAAGTTTGAGGGGTTTCCATGAATTCTCATAGTTCGCTTTTCTTCTGGTTTTACTGGAGTGAAGTGCAGCTGAAAGAGACCCTAAAATTGTTCTCATATTTAAAAAGGGACCAAGTCTCTGCAGTCCATTTAGTGTCTGTTCGTATTACCAATGGGAACAGGCAAAGAAGGTAAAAAACCTGACAAATGCCAGAAATGGGGATAAGTTCAGAGCAGGAGTGAGGTAGACACTTGTCCACTCTAAAATGCACCAGAAGACTGAAGCTTCTTTCATCTGCTACAGGCCATTTACCAATCCAGTAACTTACAACGTTTGGCTGCCACCATGCTGAGGTGGGTATAAATAAATTGGTATCCCCTTAACTAATCCTCTTAGGGACCTGCTTTGCAGGAAAGGTTCTTGCAGAAATTGAGTGAGAGGAAGTTTGCAGAGAGAAGCTGGAAAACAGAAAGGTAGAATGAGTTTAATCATGGAGACAGGTTCAAAGGAAGAAGAGACCTTGGCAGGTGCACAGTTACAGCAGAAACCAAAGACAGACACCTACTGTTTTTTCTGAGACCAAGTGGAATTAGCAATTCAAAGGAGAAGACACATAGGAGAATGGATGCTCAGCCAGAGAGGATGCTGTAGGGACTTAACCATTAAGTATAAAACCTTAAGGCCTTTTTGATACAAGTCAGTAAGTTCACAGCAAACTACACAGAGATCATTTAGGAAACATCTTTAAAATACCAGTTATATCTCAGCTATATGGACAGCATATATGACAATATAAGAGAACAGTTTACAAATGTATAAGATGTCTTCAGCAGAGTAAAAAGTATTTACTAATAAAAAGAATTCTAACCATGTAATGAAAGGAACAAACACATAGAATGAGGCACATTCATGGAAAGCAAAGCTGGGCAAAGGTTCATGATTTGGGCATTACCAGAACAGCGCTCTATCAAAGTGAAGAGTTTGACAACCAAAAACTTCTAATTTGAACCTTATTGTTCTGTATAAAAATATACCATTGCCCAATTCCACAACGAGTCAGTGATCAAACCACTTCACCTCTTTTTACCTTGCTTGCCCATAATACAGAACCATCACTACAATGCTTACCGTGTCCTCGGAGTGTTTGGAGGTCCCTGGAAGAAAGCTGCTATGTCCAGATTACTTTTGTTATCCTCCTTTGATACCCTGTTAGTCAACAGAGAGGATGGAGTGTGGTTGAAGATCATGTAAATTCCCTTTCATCACCAACAATTCCTTTTAATCTGACTCACCCACCAACTTTCACCTCCAAACCCAGCGAGGCGTACGTTAGCAAATGACCTCACCCAAGCACTATCCTGACAGCAACACAGCTTAAAAAGGAGTTGTTGTATCTTCTCTCCATCCCACAGTTCTGCTAACAGGTTTTCTCAAAGATCTTTGAGCTCCAACTATATCAATTCCTGGATAAACGGAGAGCAGTTGAAATAATAAGGTGAGAAAGCCATAAAACAATTCAATCCCAAGCGAGTAAAACAAGGAAAAAGCAAAATGAGGCAGTGTGCTGCTCACCTCCTGGTGCACAGAGCCTGGTGAAAGGTCCAGGAGTACTGCACCATTTGGTGCCCTTACTGGAAACCAAGTTTAGGGAAACGGGAAGAGTTCAACAAGAGGCCAGTTGATGTAACAGAGGGATTTGAAAAGAAGGGTTGTAGAGATTAATTCATCCAACAGCAAAGAATGAATATGAGAAGTGGGAAGGCAGCACCTACAGCTGTGTGCATTTTGTCTACGGGGAGTTAACAATCTGCCCTTACCCATGAGTTCTCCTATACATACCAAATTTAACCAAATTCTGAAACTCAAGGTGAAACTCGCATTTATGTGGATGAAGTCACACCAAAACCAAAAAAAGAGTATTAAATCTACTCTTGCATGATTTGCCATTTCCATATCACATAAAGCACCTGAAAGCCCTCATATTTCACATGGTTTCAGGTCCACCAAAAGTTTCCAATAAAACCTGATTCACTTAAAATATAATGAAAGCTCCGAGAACCATACTAAAATTCCAGATAAATCTAACCTGCTTTGAGCTGGTGACATAATTTATTAAGATTTGAGGCTTCATACTGAAAGTCTGTCAAATTTTGAAATATTTCAGTTACTAAGTGATGGAGCTGTATTAACATGTTAACCTACAAGGTTGCTACAAAAGCTTTGCCTGAACAACATTGAATGTTTTTAAAAAATTTACTGGAAATTTCAATAGAATTGTTGTATGAAAAAGATGGTTTTCCTCAACCAATTCTTTTTTTTTTTTTCTGAAAAAGCCAGGAAAAAAAATACGTTTTGAGGCTGTTCAATTAGAATCTAAACTGCTGAAGCTTCAGCTTCAGAGACATGTATAAAGTTTAAGGACATTTTGGGAATCTGACCTGGCAGGAAAAGTAGAAAATTAAATTAAAATTAGAAATCCATGCAACTACGAGCGGAGCTAGAACAAATGATATTTCAAGATGAGAGAAGTGCTAGGGTCACTCTGTAAAAGAGAGACTGTAATTCAAAGATCGAAGGGCTGCTGCCTGTGGTCCACAGATCTATTCCCATCTCCTCCGTGAATCAGTGGACCCTCAGTCCTGCAGCCCATTTCCAATTCTTCCCGACATAAAACCAACAGAAACAGGTAATGTAACTATTGCATGTGCGAGAGGAGTTGTGACTCTGAGCTGTAATTAATGTTTGTAAAGAGCCCTGAGAGATTACAGGGACCTGAAGAACTGCAAAGCACTGTCATCCTTAAATATCTCCCAGACCTCCTGTCAGACTCTTAGCATTTTATACCAGCACTGAGTTTTCTAGTACTTCAGCTACAGTTGACACAATTAAAATAAAAAGTTAAACAACACATGAGGGCATATTTCTCTCAAGAAAAAACAAACAAACAAACAAACAAACAAACAAACAAACCCTCATTTCAGCCACTGCTTAAGAATTAACCCAAAAGGTAGGACACCAAAGTGTTTTCTGCAGCTGGGTGGTGGCCCCAAGCCACTGATCCCTGCGCAGGGACAGGCAGGAGCTGGCACCGAACCAGCCAGAGGAATCCCAAATCAGTGGTGATGACAGTGGTGAGAATTCAAAAAACCTCTTCCTATTCCCAGTCCTGCCGCTCGACGTGCTAAGTGGCTTGGGCAAGTCTCTCCATCTCTTTGTCTTTCCTCTTCTGCCTGCCTTATCTATTTGGACTGCAAGCTCCTGGGGACAGGGAGTCTTCTCACAGGGTATCTACAGGATGCCAAGCCATTTAGGTATCGCTGTCAAAGAAATAACAGGCTTGGGCACTTGAACACAGGGGAAGTCTGAACGCAGGTCTAGTGGCCCTTACCTCTTGTGAAACCAGACACAAAGGTCTTGATGTACAGTAACTTCTTTTCCGTTGCTTCACTGGCGTTGAGAGCGTATTGAAAATTAGAAAGCCACGTATCAAGAGGTATGTGACAGACAGAATGAATGTCAGAGTGTGAAGATGCAGTAACCTCTGAGGACTTACGTTTGGCCCATCAGACACTGCTCAGTCTCTGCATGCCAGAAATAGCAGCGGGATGTGAGTGCAGCAGCCAGTCTCCCTGGTCCTGGTGCCAGTCCATCCTTCTGCATCACTTAACGTTGCAGTGCAGGCTCTAGTACACGCTAAACTTAAATTTAGTTGTTCTCATGATGCAAAAAGACAGCGAAACATTTTTATGAGATACAAAGCAAAGGAAACAGAACAATCTGAACAGCAGATAACTTCTTACGATAACAAAGGACATGCTTTAATTAGGACTTTTAAAGTGCAATAATGACCTCTTCACGTTGGTTTTGTTCGTATAAAAGTAGTACTAGATTATAAACGTTGTCTGGTTTAACTCTGTACAGCTAATGAACGTGTCAGCATGGAGGTAGTCCGTACAAAGTACATCTTCACAGAGATACTCAGTACGCTCACCTGTGATTCCAGTATGACATGCAACATGCCTGCCTCTGAACAATTCACATATGATCAGTCTCTCTGTCTTCACCATACTCCTTATGAGGAACAAGGACCTCTATTTTATAGACACTGAATGAAAACAAAGAAACAAAGAAAGAAACTCATCCTGGATGCCGTAGGGAGCCTGCAGCAGAACTTCAGGGTCTGCACCAATGGCTTAATAAAAAAATAAATTAGTGGTAGAGCCCGTGCACAGTCTTCACCCCATTAATAATAAAACAAGAAAGGCCCCATGAGCTGAATATAAACAAGACTCCCTCACAGTGGAGATGATTTTAAAATTACCAAGCTAACTCACCTGGTGTCTCCGAGAAATCCAAACTCATGTTTCCCAGCAAAAACTCCTGCCAATCATGACAGGAAACACCTATTCCCTGGGTGTCTGTGACCACGGAGAACCACGGATTCTGACCCTGATGCACAGAGAAACTTCTCCCAAACCAGACTGTAACGGGGATGATTCAAGTAGCAGCACTTATCTCTCACAATTTGTCCTGCACAGGTGGCCTCACACTCCATGCTACAATGGGCTGTCCACATGGAACCAACTGCAGCAGCAGGTCCCAAGTCATTATTCGATCACTTTCTTGCTTAATTGCCATTTTTTAATTACTTGCATGGTAACAACAAAAAGTCAGTCTAGCAACGGAAATCCATTCTTTGAACAACTTCTGGCTTTTTCCTTAAACACTAACTATTGCTATATAAGCCATTCCTGATTAATACGAGGCCCTCATGGGAAAGCCACTGCCTGTCTACCAGTTTGATTTCCTACTGACAGCTCAAGTCCCTAAAAGTAAGGGCAAAAGATCCCTTACTTTATCGTTACAAGATGACAGTGGGTTTTTTTCCCCTTGCTATTTTCTTTTAGGAAGATACATCACCACTACATTTGCTCCTCCATGCGGTGGGATTTCTTAAATAAAAACGTATGTTATATATGTTCGGACTTGGAACCAGAGCTGCATTAGCCTATTAACTATCCACATTTGCTTCAGACTTGGCCAGCCACCTAGAAAACCTGCCAAGACCTTTCTGGCAGCCTTTTCCCAACAGTTCCAGGAAAACATGGAATATTCAAAGAATTTTAGGGCCTCCCAGCTTCGTTTGTCACCACTCTCCTTGCCCACTTAAAACTAAATCACAGGCAAATTGCTCTAATGCCCTATTAAAGATTTAAAAAAAGGCCTTCTCCACGGTAGGGTATCTGAGGACAAAGCTGTGTTAATATATAATGCAAAGGCTGCACTGATATGTAATGCAATGTGGCACGAGGCAGACCAAGAGCTTCGCAGCAAGTAAGGGAGCTGCTTTACAGGCTCTGAACTTCCCAAGTGAATTCTGCCCTGTGTGGAGTTTTTAAACCTCCCTCAGCTACCCAGGAAAAAAGGAGAGATTTCATTTTGTCCTCGTTGTCACACTAGCAAATTACCATCGAAGTCTCAGGCCTGTGTCACACAAGAAGCAAAGAAAAATGTGAACGGGGACATCAGAATTCATCTCTATGGGTCTGAAGGCACTGCTTGAGGAATGCTGCTAAAGATGAGCTGGAGTCCCACTGCCTAGAGCTTGGCTGTAAACTAACCTACAGACTTCAAGGTGACTAAACGACATGATTCTATAACCGAGCTTCACAGTAGGATTTGTGGTAAATGGCAACTGGAAGAATTTTCTTTGCAACGTACACCAGGATCTAACTCCTTTTAAAGCCATGTCAGGACAAAGAGAAAAATCCTGTTGTCATCTTTGTGAACTAAGTTATTACTAACCAAGAACAAAAAGTGGCCCATCTCACTTGCACAGCTTCCCCTGGCTTTAACACGCAAGAGAAGCATGCTCTAAATAATCTGAAGAGGCTTTTTTATTACACAGAAAAAGCCTTGCTGTGATTTCAGGTGCCAAGTAGTTGTTCTTAATTCCTAGACACTAACTTACGGATCCAACATTTAACCCTTCACTTCAATATGGATTGAGAGCTCCTTGTTCCCGAGAGCTGACATAACCACCCCACTGAGCACCCCACATCCCTGCACTCAGGCTCCACTGGATCATTTCTAGGCACCCCTCAGAACTACTTGATTCAGTTTTGGTGCAGGATTGACTCACTGCACACAGACTGTCTGTTAGGCTTTCACCTTGCATCCGATTAGTCTAAAAAGTTATCACATGCTTCTCTTTGCTCCAGATAACCTTTTCTGGATTTTCAACTCATTAGTCACTGCTGGTTTGCAATTTGCTACTTCACAGGCACGTGATGAACAAATATACAGAGATAGATATATATATATATTTAAAAAGTTAGACAGCACCAAGTCAGAATATCTTAGGAGATCCTCACCTCTTCTAAAATACACAGCAGTGAGCTGGTGTGCACACCCCCTGAGAGGCTGCATGCACCGTGAAAAGAGATTGGGGATACGTGTTCTGCAATTAAAAATAGCCCCTCTATTGGAATAGAAACAAAACAAAGCATCACAGAACCCTTTACACTAGAAATTCCATCAGCGAAGCGTGGATGTCCTCCTACTGAAGAAGAGAGTACAGCTCCTCAATCCTGATGTGAAGTCCCAGGTAGTCACTTTATGAAATGCAGCCACCAACTCAGGGCCCCTGTGGATTTATTGCAGCACTGTGGTTATAGATTGCTGACCAGTGACTTCTATCCTAGAACCCTACCAACAGACATGGCTCAGCAGCTTAATTACATCAGTACTAACACAGTAAGTAGTAGCCAGTGGTTTTATTTTTTCCACTAAGACCTACATTGTTTGACTTCTCATTCTATAACTATTCTCACATACAAATGAAGGGGAAACACGTGACTGAAATGTTTCAGGGAGTTTCTAAGTTCTCCTTTCACATTTCAAAAGCTTTCAAAGGGCAATTTCCAAAACCAACTCAAACCACAAGATCTGTAGCAGAGAGCAATCATGCCTTGCCTTCTCCCCTTCACATTTCCTTCCTCTTTTTCCTACTCTTCCTCATTCTTTTTTTTTTTTTTTAAATCCTGTCCTCCAAGTCTAACAACCTCATTTAGGAAAGGAAATGGAAAGCCAAGGGGAAGCTGTGGCATCTGACAGACTGCAAACACCACTACTGCAAACCACTCGCTGATGCCGCAACTGCTATCCCTTGTCGGAAGGGATGAGAGGCCACTTCAAACACAAGAAAAACAAACTTTAAAATAAAGCCACATCAGTGGCATTAAGCCGGGAATGGGTTTGACCTGCTATTTCCAACAATTCCTTAAATCTCACTTAAGCTAAGGAATACAAACGGTCTGCACACACTCTTTAAGGAACTGACTGTAGTGACCCCAAATCTAGTACCGACCTGAGCTGCTGCAACCACAACCAACAGCTGTTCTTCCCACTGTTTTTTTTCCTGGTCTTGAATTGCTGCACTTCACCCTAAGCCTTGAAACATGATGTCTAAACTCAGTTCTAAAGTCATCATGATGAATTACCGTAATGCTGTCTATGCTTATTAAAAACGTTAAGTATCTAATCTGTTCTAGACTTGCAAACTTCCCATTAACTTCTAAAAGCAATTAGGTTCATTTTTTTAATTAAATACTGGTGGAAAAGAATTGCTTTTTAAAACATTTTCAATTTGTCAATGTTTAATTTCACCGCATGTCCCCTTGTATTCACTTTGTGAAACTATGAGAATTTCTCAGTATACCTCCTCATTCTTCCTCCTCCTTATAACATCAGTTTGTTTTTCCTTTCTAATGGGAATGGTGTATTAATTTCAGATATATCCCTGCTTGGGACCATTTCTGCGGGCACTTTTTTGAGCCACTCCTCCTTTCCTCAGATTTGGTGGTACAGGTCCTGTGCCACACACCTTACTGTCTTTGGTCCCAACCATTTAGCAGTGCTCATACAAATCTCACGTCAGGACTGTGCAGGGGTTTATCCTCTCCACATTTATAATAGGATCAAGCCCTAAAATGTTCATAAAAGCTTCCATTCATGGCTTGAGCTTTATATCTGTACTAGATCTAGGAACAACAGGCAATGAGGTCTAGTTGCCTATCAAAAATTCAATGAGGAGTAAACAATAGGAAAAAAAAATAAGAAAAAAATCTGTCTTTGCCAACCATTTGCCTGAGTGGTTATGGCTTTTTCGGACACTGACAGTTGCATGTGTAAAAGTGGCCCATTCACAAAAATACTCTTACACTCCAATTGTTAGACATGACATTTACAAGTCACTGTTAATTATGAATGACTTGATCCTGACATTTCATTAATACATTATGAAAGCCATAATGAAACCCTATGAGCCGTGTGTCACACCTGGAACAAAGACACGCTCAGAGAAATCACAGCCTTGTCATCAGACCTTGGCAAAAGGTGGAAGGCAAAATGGCAGCAGGGTGACTCACACTCGAAGCAGATTTATCCGAAAGGGGAAAGGGAGAACCCTGCACCACAGCATTTGCTCCTCTGCGGCACGACGCAGTAACTTGGCTACCTGAACGTGCGAACCTAACAAGAACCTAGATGGAAAACAGGACTCAAGGACTCTATACTGGCTATACTTACACTGCTCTTAAACAGTTCTTAGAAGGGGTCTTGAGTGTGGTGAGATTTTTTTTCCTGAAAAAGTGGTTGTCCATGGAGAGGTGGCAGGGAGGAGCCAGGGAGCTGCTCCAGCAGGTCTCCTGAAGCCACCAGTAAGACCCCACCTGCGGCCGTTGGCTCTTTCCCAACAGGTAAGTGACTTCATCCTTAGCAGCAGTAGCAGCTCCCTCCTGCTTTTAGGAAAATAAATGCTTGGAATATTTTTAGCCAGTGGTATTTCAGTTGCTGTACACCTCAGATCACCTAAGTGGAGAAGAAGCTGTTGTCTATGAATTAAAGCAGCAGGGAGAGGTGGTGGTAAGGAGGAGCCACCATGTAACACAGAATGCAGAATTTCAATATCTTTCCATATCTGCCCCAGAAACCTGATTCTTGAACTTATTTAACCAAGAAACAGGGCCATGACATTGCACAGAGGCTAATTTCACTCTACTGCATGAAAAAAAAAAATATTTGCTCAGGGAGAATACATTTTATATTTTGAATATATAAATCTAAATATATGCAAGTGGAACTGCCTGGAGCATCAGTGGTAGGAGTTAGGGCAACTAGAAATTTTGCCTTGTTCAAAAAAGAAAGAGAGAAAAAAGAAGGTTGTTCATTTTTTTTCCCCTAGATAAAATATTTTGGATCTTCCTCTGCTAAGGGAAGTTTCCAAACATCAGATTTCCTTTCTGTTCCAGTTTAGACTGGAAGCTTTTGTTGCAAGGTTAAATCCCAATGCCACACATATATGAGTTTGTCTCTGACTGAAATCTGATTGGATATAGAACTTAACTCAAAAACACACTGGAAATGTTGAACTTCACCTGGTTTCATATATAAAGCCACCAAGCCATGGACAGGGAAAAGTAAAATGAGGAGGAAAGAGTTAGTCAAGAAGAGATGTGTGTTCAGATCCCTGCTCTGGCCTCATTGAGTAATCATTTCCAATAGAGAAGTTCCAAATATTGAGCTGGTCTATATGAGCTAATTCTTTTACTTTCCAATTGCACTGTGCATTGTAATCAATATCTACATCTAATTGAAAGGACATCTGTTTCCCTTTATAGGTTATACTTTTGGACTCTTAACACACACACAAAAGGATCTTCCTTCTTGGGTAATTTACCGTTTCAAAAGGAGAGAGTAGCAGCATTTCTGAGGTCTGGGGGCTTTGAATCTGTGTAATGAAATTGTCTTATTTTTAACTGTCTGAGCAGCTTTCAAGCAGAAGCGTGTTAGAATTCATATTAATTTGTGCAGTACCCTATCATCATCATAATTTAGCTCACAAGGTTGCTGTGCTTGGAATTCCAGTTATGACATGAATTCTATACATTTTATACAGATTTATAAATGGCATCAATAGAACACTTAGGGCCTTATTCATTAAACAATGAGTCATTCTGGCATTCCTTTCTATTTCATCCCAGTTCTTACAAAACTTTTATGTACAAATTTGACTGTACTTAATGCATCTGATTTAGCAGCAGAAGTGTTGCAGCATAGTTTCAGCTGGGTGTGGAAATAGATTAAAGGCATTGTTTTTAAAAAAAAAAAGAAACACACACAAAAATGCCTCTAATGGTGAAAGTTTCTGAGTTTCAGCCTCCTTGCCACAGGAGCAACGTTCAGGTCCCAGGAAACAGCCCTTGCCTCAGCTTTCTCACTGTCACAGGCAGGCCCTCTCCAAGGAGAACTGGGAAGCAGCACAACAGAGTCATTAGAAGACACTTAGGAGGTCACAAGCCATCAGGTATCCTCAATTTTGTGGATAAGTGAGCTCCTCCTTCTTCAGGACTGTTGAGCTGCCATCTTTCACAAGTATCATAGCCACGTGGAAACAGAAGCAGAAGTTGCCATGGTGCACTATTGCAAGTATTTTCTTGCTGCCCAGCAAACCAGAAAAAAAAAAAAACAAGTAAAAAAATTCTGAATATAAGACTTTAGTAGTTATTCTTGACAGATGATTTCAGTGGTACACTTCAAGGGGCTTAAAGGCTTCCCTTCATATGCAGTTTACTACTGTGGTACAGCGACCTAATGATGGTGCAGGATCACTACGTGAATTTTTCAAAACAATTTCCCTAATGACTTAGAGCTTGCAGATGGACTGGTTCTATTTTGTGCATGTGTGGGTTTGTTGTTTTGTTGTTTGTTTTTTTTTAAATGAGAATTGAGTTGAAAATAAAAAGATTAAGCTAAAATAAGACCTGTCACCTATCTTTCAGGATTGTATCTATCTACGTAACAAATAGGGGCTAGCAGTGTGCCTACACAGCAAATTATAGGACTATTGTTGGGTAAA
The DNA here is from genome assembly GCA_025331215.1 of Actenoides lindsayi. Lineage (NCBI taxonomy): Eukaryota > Metazoa > Chordata > Aves > Coraciiformes > Alcedinidae > Actenoides > Actenoides lindsayi. Next base: position 157,510 of record WTSP01004498.1, on the reverse strand, counting down.
TTCTAGCTTAATCTAGGCAGAGCACATAAAAATAGCAGTGAAGTCATGATGGTATGGGTTTTAGCATGCTCTAGCAACTAGTGTCTTCAGGGACACGCTGGTTACCAGCCAGTGCAAATCTGTTTGAACTGTTCTCATGACTTCACTCAATGCAGCTAATCCAGGTAAACTGCCATATGCTACAAACTGCTCTCCATTTTATAGTTTGAACACCTCACCACATAAGGCTCTGCTTTACCTTCTCTTTGTCCTTTCTATCTTCTTCCTGATTGCTGGATATATGGCTGTGATTTCTGTAATTTCTGTAAAGCTTCCTGGAACGGAATAGTCTCAGAAGTCACCGCTCCTCTATCAAATCTGATTTGGATTAGAAAACAGTCTCAGGCGAAGGCACAGATACATGGATGTACATAAGGCAAATGAGCACACTAGCTGTCTTTTTATTGGAAACCATTCCAAGACCTCATCATTCCTCACATGCTTGCAGTTTTTTTCATTACGTATATAAGCATCAGTGCCTATTTTTGGTCTTTATCCTTAATAAGTCACAGTAAATTTGGAATCAGATTCACTACATATTCTTGTACATTAAGACACTCTACCAAGAAATCACCATGCCAAGAAAAGCACAATACTATCTGCACCCATTGTCCATAAGGGAGAATGGGGATGTGTGCTTAAGTAAAGTGTACCATCTCATTTTCATTAATTCTCTCACCATGGTATTTCTAGTACGTCGCTTTATGTTGCAGACTTAAGGGGACAAAAATAAGATCAAAGTTTACATTGCATTATCACAGGACAAACAATTTTCTGGGAGGTGGATTGTTTCTTTTTCATATTACATTCCAGTGGAAATGTTCTCTGAAAACCAGTTGCTATCTCTCTGACTATTCACGGGCTTAACTGAATAAAAAACTGGGAATGGAACAGTAATGGAAAACAAAGAAAATAGGACACTTTTGTCCATTCATTGACCAGGCTGAGAGAAACAAAACTGGCTATTTAAGGAACTGTTCAGGATGAGCCACCTTCCTTTTGCTTCCTCTTCTTTTAATCTACAGCTCATGAGTTGTTCCTTCACTCACTGCAAAAGGTCCATAATTGTAACACTGCCGTGTTCTCCTGGAAGTCTATTTAAATGGCATATGATAGAAGCCATATGATAGAAGCTTAATTACACAGAGGGCATATGGAAGGCATATGACATAAGGACATATGGAAGGCATATGATAGAAGGGCATCCGAGGACATATGATGGAAGTCTAATTAATTGACAATACATTCCTCTCGTCAGGGGGAGAGCTGGAATGCTATTTTGTTCGGAAGAAAAATGTGCACATTGAATTAACTTCATTGTCAACTGCAATGTACCATTGACCATTCTCCTTTTTAATTATTATTCCCTGTTCTTTGGAGCAAGAAGATAATTTGATTTACATATCATGTCATTAATCTACTTAACATAAAGTTAAGTTTGGTAGCCATAAATGCGTGCGTTAGTATAAACAACCCCTATTTTTAAACCTTATGAAGTTCCCTTATACCTTTGCAAAGCAGACCTAAAATGCTAACACCAAAAAAAAAAAAAAAAGAAGAGGGACTGTTCTTATTTGGGAGTTACTACCATCCATTCATAAAGCTATTCCTTTAGAAGCACCAAATAGGTTAAAAAGGAAAAAAAATAAATCAACCCTTATGGACCAGCTCTACATTGGATGTGAGTCAATGCACGCTGTGGATGTACAGATGAAAACTTGCACTTCCATCTGCAAAAAGATTTATCGGGGGGAAATAAGGTAGTGCCTAAAATGTGCCAAAAAGATTCCTTTTTTTTTTTTTTTTAACTACCTGCATGTGTTTCATGCATGTACCTTCATGAAACAGAAGCAGCGTTGTGTTAGCCTGGATACTTGCCTTGTCCTAAGGAACTGCAGAGCTATAAACCATGGTAGTGATATCTATAACCTCTTTGAAAATGAGATGAAATTAAATCCCACTAATCCAGTCTTTGAATAACTAATAGTTGAGCACTGGGTAACACTGACGAAACCAGCAGCTTCTCTTTGCACACAGTAAGCAAGGATTTGCAGATATTGAAGGTTTTAAGTGCTATTTTACCAGAAAATAAAAAAAAATCTGGATTATTTAGATACCTCAAAATATTGTTATCATTTTCCCACTTTTAGATCATCCTAACACAAAGAACTCTGTGCCTGCCCTCTACTTTTATTCACTTAGAAAGTTTACCCACTAGCAAACAGTCTTCCCTTTCTGGGAACTCAAAAACTGTTGTCAGAATTAGTCATATATACAGACAAAAGAGGTAACAAAGCTCAGGTTCTGGTGTCTGCTCGTGCATTACAGCCACCGTCTTCATCCAAGCTGCCCAGGGACCTGAGCCCTGAACACTGCCAAGGTGAAGATCTTGACTCTAGTGTTCAAACTTTACCAGATAAATTCCAGAGTTTTTCAGAGGGGTTTTCAGGCCTCAAATACTTAGGCAAATAAACCTGTAGATTTCAACAGCAGCTAGGTATATTTGGTGTACTTGCATTTTATACACTTAAGACACATTAAAAACATGGATTTTGCCCAGAATTGCTGGCTGGCCGTGCGTCCATTCTCTGCACAGCTCCTTAATCCAAACTGCTGTGAGGGAGAAGCAAACCACCTCTATTGGATGCGTCCAGGAGCATCAGCCTTTGACCCACCTAATCTAATTGTACTAGCCTTGGGGGAAAAAAAAAGAAGCCCTTAAGAATCACCATTTTAGCTGACTGTAATCACTGATGGATATTCCCTAAGTACAACTCTCCCGAGGACTGTGTAGATTTAGGTACTTTCACGAAACCCCTTACAGGCTTTATCTGGCAGCATCAGCACCAGCCTCCTACGCTTCCTGAGAGACAATGAGTGTGCCAGGTCTCATACTGCTACAGGGCACAGCCTTGTTTAACTCCTAGCGTAGAACTAACCGAACCCGCCAAAGACTCATGGAAAGGGAAACCTGCTTACACATCTCAGCAGCAGATACCAGACAGGATGTTTTTCATGTTACCTTTGGAGACTTCTGATTGCTGACCGCGAAGGCAATAACACCGATAGGTTGCCATGGTGCTTTTTAGGAATGTTACACATTGCGCTGCTTGAATGTTAATAAAGGAAGGCAAGCATTACTAGTCCACTGAATTTGCTAAATACTCAATAATATAGCACCAAGAGGTAAAAAAAAAAATGCCGAGAGAATGCACGTTTCTGAAGTTCTAGAGAGGTAGAAGAAAATAAAAGCTTTTTTTCCAGCTCATCTTACCTGCTCTTTTCTGTTCCATGTGTCCAGAGCAAACATTGCTGAGGAATTATGGTCGCTCATCACGCCGTTCTGTGCAAGACCCAAGGAAAGCTAGGAGGTTGTACAGTTATCTCCCTTGGTGTAATTCTAAACTATACAACCTACTACCTCAACCTGGATGCATGCAGTCAAAAATGCTGAAAGCTACCCACCACTTCACAGCCGACATAATGTCAGGGTTTCTAGTTAAAAAAAGTCCTCAAAATTCTCCATGCACTAATTTAGAAGTAATAAATGCTTTGCTGGTGAAAAGACACCAAACGCAGCTCCCCACACTGCATATGTTAACAGATAAGACACAATAAGCCATGGTTATTACTGCTAGATGTAGATAAGATCACGGTCACTTTCACACAAGAAGGAATTTTGTCCCTGGTCAAAAAAATACTTTTCCCCCTCCAAAACAGGTGCATCTGCACTACAGCACAGAATATACACATACATTTTTTTTAATTTTTTTTTTTTTTTTAAAGCACTTAAGGTTTAAGATGAAACTTTTCCTAACACGTCTTTTGCTTTTTTGAACACGTATAGCGTCGACCTTGGAACGTGCATCTTGGCCCCTGAATGTTTAAAGGATGACTGCAGAAGTGGGATTAGAGAAGAACTGCAGAAAGGGTGGAAAGTTTTAAGTCAATTTTACCTCTGCATCAATCCCTTGTTCAGATTAACGATTTTAGAAATGCAACGCTGAGCTTCTCTCAGCCTTCGGAATAAGATGGTGTTCCCTTAACGAGGAACACATTACATTTTTAACTTGTATTAGTTCACAGTCAAACAACCAGGATGTTATCATTGTGACTCATTCCCACTACCCACCAAGGTATTACTTAAAGCAGTACGCTGCCTATTTATTATGGCTTACAAATAGGGATTAGCATCTTAAAATACACTACTGCAGATAGTGGAACTGAAATCAGTCCCAAGATCCTGCCTCTCAGGTGAATGCATCATCAGGCACAGCCTCTCCGTGCTGGAAAGGGATTACAAGGGAATCAAACCCTATGAACAAATGCTGAGCTGTGCTGAATAGATGGCATCTTGGCTGTTTCTATTTTCTTAGGATAAAGTAGCATTGCTGGTTATGAAAAAAAACCATTGCCCTACCTTTACATTCAAAGCTTGACTAGAAATAATGGCAGAAGGTGAGAAATAGTACCACTCTTCAGAATTCAGCTTCCAACAGCAGAAGAGTATTTGAAAAACAAAACAAAACCCACCACCAATCCTTCTGCAAGGTTTAAATGTACATGGTGTTGATGGTATCAGTGGTATTTCTAATGACTCCACATTTGTTAAAGTTTACGTTGACCTGATAGGCTCTGTGGAAATACAACATATTATTTTAGTTAACAGCACAGTACAGCACCCTAACAGTGAATCACTTTGTTACAGAGAAGAAGGATCCAACCACAAATCTGGATAAGGAAACCACAGCTCTCTGGCCCTGTACGCTGACCAGGAGCTTTACTGCTGTCTAAAAGCATCCTGAAACCATCCCAATTCCTTGACGCATCATCATTTTTGTGCACTGAACATCTGTCCTCTGACATGAAATCCAATGATGTAACTAATGTAGCTCTATGGAAGCCAATGAACCTCTGTGCTCATTTAGGGTGATGGAAGATCTCAAGGCCCACGTAATTTCTGTGTGATGTAGGAGACATAACCCCTCTTCAGACTTTGAAAACATCCTGTTTCATATTCTGCAGCTATAAACAAAACCATTTCTGCATCATATGGCTACTCATTTTTTCTACTACTCATCCTTGGAAGTATTTTCCTGTGTCTCAATCTTGTTACAAAGGTTAGATATTATATAATTCAAAACTTTAAAATTATCTGTATCTGACAAGTTCAGTTAAGGAAAGTTCAGTTAACATCACCATTGCACTGAGACTAACAGCAGCATACCCTGCAGAGTAGTTACAAGTAGAGCTGAGCAAAAAACCCTCCAATACTTTGCTCTAAAATGAAAAGTGGAGAAAAAGTGTCTTGTTTCATCTGTGTCCTCAAGTCAGTAAAGGTCCTTTCATAGACAGATTACCACAGAAAAATCCTTACCAAAAAATTCCTTACTCTCAACTTACGCCTAAATAACCTAAATTTTTCTCGGGTTGGCAAATGCCACGGTGACTGTTTTGTTCATGACTCGCCACCTCTCCTTGCTGCTCTTCCATCACAACTTCAACTTTCTCTTCATCACCACATTTACAAATCCTTGAGCTGTCAGCTCCGTGCTGGCACTCATTCAAGGAGCATTCTCGCTCCCTCCCCCGTCGCTATATTGAGCCCGGGAGCTGTGCCCCTCTTGGCACACACATGCTTCCACTGCAAGCACCAAGACCTGCTCCAAGGTGCCACGGCTGTGTCCAAGCACAAACTGCCGGGAGAAGGTCCTCACTGAGGAAATATTCTCATCCAAGTTCCCACATATGCCCGTGCTTCTCTGCACAAATGTGATAGCAATAAGCAAGTCTTTATGTGGACCTGTATGCAACCCGTGCTCGCTTCACAGACTGATGCAAAGAAACTCTAAGATATCTTCTAAACACTAAAGCAGTTTCTGTCCCAGGGTCTGACACCTAACTCACCCTCTGGTCAATTCTTAGACACCTTCACAGCCTTCTGCACAGATTATCCTGGCAAATTTTCCCCATTTATGAGGGTTTGGCTTCAGAATTACGTGTATTTTGTCCCCACTGCTTTAACCTCAGATGAAGCTCGGACAAATGACAGTGTATTTGCATCCCTGAGGAACTGTAATTTCAAGCAGAAAAAAAAATTGTCATGCATCTAGTCATTCCATCAATTAGAATATCTGCTGCTATTACTGACATGAAGTACTAAGTTTAGAGATCGAGATCAAATATTAAAACAGGAGTCATCTAATTACCATTACTTCTGCAGCTTCACATCTCTCAGTGCCTGGCTCTTTGGTAATTAGCTATGTCCTACAAACACTTCTTCTGGGAGGAGAACAGGAGTTTCACATCACTAGTGAGTCTCATAGGACACTTTCTTTTGGTGGCGTGAATCTCCATGTTTATTTTCTGGTGATTTTTTGGTCAATTATGTCTTTACTCGATTAGCAAAATCATACCTAATCATATAACTAGGGTAAATATGTAGTTTAATGACAATGTTCAATTACGATACGTATTGACATCATCAAAATGCCTGTTAAATATTGTAGTATCCATCTCACACGTAGAGCTGTGCGTTGCTATACGAGTTCATGTGCCCCAGCACCTATTGCTCCTGAACCCTTTTATGCCTCTTGCTTTTTCAGAATTACAGAAATTATTTCACACTCCTGTGGATAAAAGGAAATCTCTGTCCCAGCCCAGCTAGTTTTAGCTTCAAGCAACAATGTAATAAAAAAAAAGTGTGTCCTTTAATTCCATGTAACCCTCTGATTTCTGAAATACAGTAGCTGATGGAAATGTGGAAAAGACTGCTGTCTTACCACAGAGACAACAGAGCTCATGTTCAGGGAACACTTATTTTCAACTGGAGAGGAAATGTCGTTGCAGGTAGCAGTTCTTCCCAGACAGAAGTAGGGTTTCCACCTCTGGCATTAACAACAGTCCGTGGCATTGACCTCAGAAGACATTAGATCAAGGTGCAAGCTTTAGTCTAGACTAGGAAGTTGTGCAGAAGCATCACACATTTTACTGTGCCCTTCACGGACTTCAGGCGAGCGAAGAATTCAGAAACCTGCTTCCCCTACACTACACAAATCCAAATTTATATTTAATTTCCCCGTGAATGAGGAAACAGTTCAAACCCTGAACTGATTTTTGAGGATTGAATGGTGGGAATATTCCATTCTTTTAAAATATGTTTCAATGCAAAGCAGCAATTCAGTCAGGATCCACAGAAAAGCAGGGTTTTAGAGGGCAGGATATTCTGAAATAATGACTCTGCAAACAGTGCCTCATGTATTACTCCCCTGCAGCTATACCAGACTTTGTGTACATTTACAGACCGCTCCTATTGACTTTACAGATATGAACAAGGCAGTAAGGATTCCAGCAATGGGAATTCAGTACAGATGTGGTCAAGAAAGCTGAATTCTGTTGTGCTATTATCATCAGCAAAATCATCAGCTGAGATTTGGCTCTGAATCTTCATTGCTATGAATGATGTAGAAGATGGAAGAACCCACCTTCACTTTCAGATTCCAGGCAGGCTACTGCAGGGCTAGACAAGGAGGGGGTGGAAAGCCAAAAATACTCATGAAGCAAACATATTTCCTTAAGTCATTGAGAAAAAAATAAATACCAAAACCCACAAATGATATTGTTCCAGTTTGAGGTCTGAAATCTTGTTTGCTTAATTTCAGCCTGGAGTGATCTTTTTTACAGCTGACTCTCATAAACCTCAGATAGAAGAGAATGGAAACAATTCCTGGTCATCTCACTCATTCAGCTTTACTTGATGAGATGCTGTTATTACGTCTTGGTTGTGATGAAGAACCTCAAGAGGTTCAAAGGCTTACTCTAGCTCAGAGAGCTCTCCTAGAAGACTGGCTGACAGGCTAAGCAGGACTGGAACTTCAAGAGTCTGCAAAATAAGGAAAGAAGTCTCATCTGGGCTCAGCTGAAATCCAGAGCAAGTAAATATTTTGAAAGCTCTCCAACATTTTTCAACACATTACAGAAATGGTGTCTGCCTTAACTCTTAGCAAGAGTTACAGCAATCCGAAGATTTACTCAATATTACATTTCAGTATCTGGTACTTTTTAGGGGAAGGGTAGCCACGCGCTCACTCCTGAACCATACAGAGCTTTTTGTCAGCAGCTGGAGCGCAGCATCAGCTCTGGGTTAGACAACACATGACATTGCTGCTCTGTGCTGGGTCTAGGTGTGGATCAGGGATGCTGGTGGGCAAGATAGGACAAGCTAGCAAGGGCTGCAAGGCTGATGACTCTAAATGACCCCCAAATCCATTTTTTTTGCTTAGCCTGGGCCTGCTCTGTGGTTGAGCCGTGCCCTCTGCTTCTGGTGTGAAGCTCAGTGAGCACAGGTTGAATGCTTTTTTTCAAGATCCTGCACAGCATAGTAAGGACCCAAAGCCAAGGTTGGTTTCATGTGTGCACTGAAAAGTACAAGAACTCATAGGTGATTGCCAGGATGCCATGCCAAACCTTGGTGCTACTACTGCAGGATGGGGGGTCAAGTAGAAGGGGCCAGTCTCTTTTCAGTTGTGCCCTGTGATAGGACAAGAGGTAATGGTCACAAGCTGTAACACAGGAAGTTCCCCCTCAACGTGAGGAAAAATATCTTCACAGTGAGAGTGACAGAATCTGGCCCAGGCTGCTCAGAGAGGTTGCGGAGTCTCCTTCTCTGGAGACTTTCAAGACCCTCCTGAATCTGTTCCTGTGTGGCCTGCCCTGGGTGTTCCTGCTCTGGCAGGGGGGTTGGACTCGATGATCTCCAGAGGTCCCT
>WTSP01004498.1:79841-99968 GCA_025331215.1 Actenoides lindsayi | reverse complement strand
AACTTTTGATTCCTGACTGATGTATTCACTTCAGGAGACACAAAAGTACAAACCCTCAGCATGGAGTGACTCCCATGCCTTCTTTTCCTTGTCTTCCCACCCCCCCACCTCCCCCCCCCTGCCCTTTGTCTTTTCTTCTCTCCCTGGACAGTTTTATAATGTTGGCATGTGGCCAGAAGGTCTGTCCCCATTAGCCTGTGCTGGCTGTGAAGCACCTGCAGCCCATTACAGCAGGAGGATGAAAAAAAATTGGTTGTCATAGGTAAGGTAATGACCCCTTATTTCTTTCTTTTAACATACTGAAAGGACAGTCGAGGGGGGGAAGCAAAAAATGACATATAGCTTTACCATCACACCTGCCACTGACTGGACTCAACTGGGACTCAAACCAGTAGACGCTGGGTCATATTTTTAGCTGATAAGTGACTTCAATAACTTGTCATCACTACAGACCAGCGAGGGTTCCGGTTTATTAAGTATGACATGCACTTGCTGCATTCGAATAGTGTCTTGCACACCTTTTCTTACTTTATGTCTTGATTTTGAACTAAATAAGCGCTAGGAAGAAACTTCCCTCTGGGCAGGTTATAACTAGACCGCCTACTGACATTGCCCTCTAGTATCCCAGCTGGTACTGGCTGCAAGCACTGCCAGATCCAGCAGAGCCTCCATAATGGCAAGGACTACAGGACGGGACAGACACTTGGAGTCCCACGGGCCACCACCTCAAGCAGAAGAAGGGCTACACATCCACAAGACTGACCAGGGTATAGGCAGTGGTGCAGAAGTGGTACTTGGGGTATCACTGCAGCTTTTGGCTCTGGAGCCGTGCAAAACCTTTTATAAACAATGCAGAATTTTCCATGATCTATGTACACAGAGACACTGGTGAGACAGCAGTTATTTGCTTGCCCAACTCCCAGCCTACAGAACTCCATCTTACCTCAAAAACATAGCTGTACTTCTGCGGGGCTATCCATCTGGAGATGAGCCCTACATATGATTACAAAATCTCACTTCAAAAGATGTGTCTGTACACAAGGATGGCTAGTACTCAGAAGAAGTGCGTGGTGCCTGCTAAGATGATGACAGCACAGAGATCAAAATGTCCTTCAGATCCCCTACTGTTTAGCAGCTCCACAACCAAAACATACCTGGACTGAAGGAAAGGTCATAATTGGACCTCCCAGTATAGATGTCTCACTGGAGGTGCATGTATCATCGTAGGGGATGCCAGAGAGAGGATCTGGGAGGACAGCTAGAGGTCTAAATAATTTATCATGCTCTTCAACTATGACAACACAGTAGGTAGCTTAAATGCAGCTCCAAGAGTTTTGCTACTGAAAGCAGACTCACTCTCTAAGGACTAGATGGTATTTCAATCCCAACAGCCCATTCAGTGCAAATGCCACAGCCGGGATGTCAAGAGACCCAGAGTTCCTTCCAAAACTTTGCTGTGCTTTAATCAAACTTACTTGTCTAGCTGCAAGGCAGCTGAGACATTTACCCCAACAGCTGACGCTTTTAGTTCTACATCGAGTGGAGTGCAGCCATTAAAAAAAAAAAAAAAGGAAAAAAAGGGAAAAGAAAACTTGTCACCATGAGGGACTCTGTCAAATATTCCCACTGCTGTCCTGAAGCATCAAAACGCGAGTCTGCTGTAGCACACAGGTCTGACTATTTGCATTTTTAATAATTCAAGAGTTTAATTAGTATCATGGCCTTAATCAGAGGCTGAAAATACAGCTGAAGTCATCAGAGCTTAATTAGTTTTTTAAAAAAATTCTGCAGTCTGAAAATGACTCTACTAACATGAAGGTCTGTCCTCAGCCTGATGCTCTGGGGTTCAGATGAACTTTTACCTGTTGCTTCTGATATCCTGTACCAGCACACCTCAGAATAACTCAAGATCCCCAAACAACATCGACTTCCCTGTTTATCCCTATTAACTATTCTACAGCTTTCTTGAACTGGAATCAGGGAAAAAAACAACTGACCAGACTGAAGAGAATATCTTAAATTAATCCAGGTATATCCCACAAGCTGCGTGTGAATTTCCTCTCTACTGGAAATAAAAGACTCTTAGAACAGCAACAAATATCACCAGATCTTCAGCCATGTCACCAGGAACACAGTCCAGAGAGAAACAATTAGGTATGGTGAGAAGGATCACCATTTCGAGGTGTTGTGGCTGAAGCTGCCATGTGTGGGAGCAAACACCGGTCCCTGGCAGGCCAAGCTGGGTGGTGAAGCACAGGAGATTTGGCGCTGCTGCCCTCCTCAAGGATGGAGATGGTCTCAAGGGGAATTCTCACCAATTTGGGTTGAGGGAATCTGAAGCCCTGGCAACAGCCATACATTTACTCCCTGGACAGACTGATGGCATTGTACAGGACATCCTGGATGGACTTTTTTTCAAACAATATGTGATTTAATGGTGGGATTCATCACCACCCAATGCTGTAGAGGCCAAATATATAAACAGGTTCAAAAATGGATTAGCAAAATTCGTGGAAGATAGGTCAATCACGGACAATTAAATATGGTAATCCGGATGCAACTTCCAGCTCAGGAAGTTAGTCGGTCTAATGCCCTTCCACCTCTGATTTACTTGTAAAAAGGAAGCCAGAAAAATACTCCCCATGCCAAAACTGTCCCTTGGCTCCAAGCATTAGCTAGAATCACAATAAATTCTATTTTTTTTTTTGGCTGGGGGAGGGGGATACATTTACTTTCAGTAATGATATTACAGCATGCTATTTATTTCCCCCTGCAGCTCCCGAACCTCTGTGTAACCTCCCATCTCCCTGTCCCCTCAGGAATATCACAAATAAATTAGTGAAACCTACTGGAAGGTGATAGCAATCACAGATACCACTAAATTCCATTTAGCGAGGAATTAGGAATCCAATCACTTATGTACATGGGAAAAGTCTGACTGGATCATACTGAAAAAACCCCACTGTCTTTGAGAGTACTGGGCCAGGGGAAGATGCTGGAAACTCAAGATGGAAAAACATCCGTTGCTTTTTCACAGGGAAAGCGTCTTGTAACCCCAGCACAGTTACTGTTTGATCTATTCCCTGACAAATGCCTGTGCAGAGGCTGGTTTTATATATATATATATAAATCCATAGACACTACATTTCCTGCTGCAGTGTTCTGTAACCCCATCCCCTTTGAATTCTGCAAACTCTTGACCCAAAGAGCAGCTTCCAGCACGGGTTACCCGCTCACTGCTCCCTTGTCTTCTTACCTGCTGCAAGCATTTCTACCCATTGTCTGCTTTTGAAGGTGTTTAGGGGGTTGGCTGGAGAGCAGAGGACAAGATGACAAACGAGCTAACACACAGCAATGGAATGTAAGTGAGTCTCAGCTATTTTTAATTAAGAAGCGATGACAGCTGACTAAATTCCCTGACACCACAGTTAAAGGCTCCCTGACCCAGACATTATTGGACACACTCCTAAGACCAATATATATTGGTCCCGACGGTGCTTCTATTATTGTCCCCGCCGTCTCGACAGATGCAGGACTAACAAAATCTATGTCTATTATCAGCATGCAAATAGTGAGATAAACGTGCGAGTGCTTATGAGCAGGAGGAGGCAGCAGGTGAGAGGAGGACGACGAAGGTCATTTGCAAGGGAGTGCTGAAAGTGCCGGTGTTTGGTTCCAATAAATGTTCAAAAGGTTTGGTCAAATTTAACTGCCATTTTCATTTTCGGTTGGTTAAACCAATGATAGATTGACCATGAGAGAGGCAGAGAGACAGAAAGAACATTTCCTGCTGTAAGGCAGATAAGAGGCAAAGCAGTATGATGCCTTGAACTGGCTTTTCTCAGCCCACAGATCACAGGGAGGGCTCAACTGAGAAAGCTTTTATTCTAATTCCCAGACCAGAGAGCCCAGCAACCTGATGAAGCGATCTGGATTTTGAAGGACAGGGATTCACCAGCTTCATATCAGGCCTCTTTAGCAGAGATGAGAATACAGCCAAGGTGTCCAGCTCCCACTGTTAGAACAGACTGGAGAGAAACTGTTTCAACAACAGACTGTCTTGGAATGATGTCAGGTCGAAGATACTAACGACAAAATGACAATACAAAGCTCACTTTTGTTCTCTGGGCTTGCACAGAAGTGAATCCAGCAGCAGATCATTTTACTGTGAACTTACTAGTTGGTTTTAGCAGGACAGACAAAGAAAAGATTCCTTTCCAAAGGATCATGAAGGAAAGGGGCAAACCAGCGTATGCGGCAAAGTCACACAAATCACGTACAAACTTGGCGTGAGCGACACAAATACATTAAGGAACATCATCAGGAACTTTCCATCACAGTCGCACGGTGGGAGGGGGAAAGAGTTGCTTTCTGTTGTTGCTAAGACAGTTCCCCCACCCTTGCTCTCTCCCAGCCCAATCCTCAGGCTTTCTCCTCTCATTGGCTCACCAGCTGCATCGAATGATCATGACAGGTTTTTCCTCCTCCTCACCCCTATTGGCTTCTGCCTATGGCCTATTATCAGGGGAGAGCAAATCAGACACGTAATCAATAGCTTGCAAGAAGGAACGGGGCCGGGCGATGCTCCGTTCGCATTAAATCTCTTGCCGCCGATGGCTCTGCATTCAGATCAGCGCGGCTCGGCCGTCCCGGCCACGCTGGCAGGGGTGGGTGTGGATGGCAGCCTGACAGCAAAGCAGAGCTGCAGGGAGCTGCTGGAGAACGGCACCTGCTGCACGTTCCACTCGTGAACTTCAGGCCAGGCCCTGCCCGACGAGAAGGTCAGATCCCAACCTTGCAGGCAAACCTGAACAACTCGAGGACCATCGGCATCCTGCCTGAGAGCTGGTCTAGAGGCACAGAGCAAACGTCCTTGTTGGTGCCCTGTCTGAACCAGTGTCCCCAGCTTGGGTGCTCATGAGGGCAGCTGGCTCTGGGAAGGAGGAAAAGGTATAAAGCAGGGGAGAGGTCTCTCGTGCAGTAGCATAAGCGATGCCCTCTTCGGCACGCTTGTAGAAAGCTGCTTGGTCTGAAGGTGTCTGGAGGCCTTCTAGGGCAAGCAGAGAGCATGGAATCACAGAACCACAGAATCAATGTTAGGGGTTGGAAGGGACCTCTGAAGATCATCGAGTCCAACCCCCGTGCCAGAGCAGGACAAAACTAGAGCAGATCAAAACACTCCACACAGACGGAGAAAGTCTCCCTGGCTCGAAGCAGGATGGCTGTCAACAGTCAGCTACTGCAACAGTGCTGCTCAGTCACTGCCAGCCTTCAGAAATACGGGAACAGTGGTTCCTCTGTCTTGCAGCATCCCTGTCACCTCGGCTCTCCCAACCTCCCCAAAACCCTGTTACTGGACAGTGAAACTCAGCAGCTGTGGGACAGCTCCTCTGTCCTACCACAGACCAGGTCAAGGCCTGGAACCCTGAGAGAAGAGGCAGCCGAGTTGGAACTGGTTTCCAGCTACAACAAAATGGGCTTGAATGGACACCGTGCATCAGCGAAACCAAAACAACCAGATGTTGCCAATGGCTTCAAACCAAACAGTGAAATACAACTTACTTGTCAGTGATGGGGGCCTCAGACATCAGGGCATCAAGCGCGCGACCAAGTTAAGTGTGTACAGCTACTGAACTGGCCTCAGGCCTTGCAGCTTTACAGTTTAACTTGCTCAAGTAAAGCAGCTGATGAAATATCCCCCAGGCACATCGGGACACTGGTGAAGCAGCAGCCCTTTGGCTATTTTCTTTCACCACACAGGTGAGTCAGCATCCGGACTGCGGAAGAAAAACTGGTGTTTCCTTTTCTGTTAAGGACTACAAGTGACTGGCAGCAGGAGCTCAGTCCAGTTTGTAGCCTGTTCCTAATAGACATGTATACAGGCTACAAGAGGTCAGTGAACCAGCAAAGCCACCTACTGCAGTTGGGTGCACACACATACATTGGATGTATGCTGTCCCCTAAGCACTTGACCTTCCTAGCCTGATCAGTCCCCTTGCTCTCTGTCTTTTATGTTATACAGAGGTTCAGTTGGGAAGAGTTATGACCTTAACGTTGTAAAATTACACAATTACGAGGAAAATTTTCTATGGAAATTTCCACAGGCAATCTATTTGTTTGTATCAAAGGTGGGGGCGGTTGGACACAAAACACTGGGTCAGTTAAAAAAAAATCCTAAGTGTCTGACCTGAATAAATTCATTTTTATGAAATCCACGGGGATGGCTTCTTCAGTGTAAGACAGAACTTCAAGTTAAAAGGAGGAAAGAGAAGAAAAGAGCACACAAAGAAATCAGGTTCAAATCCCTGCTTGGCCTCACTCAGTAAGGACTCTGAATTAGGTCTACAGTTACTCAAATGGCTTCAAGTATTTTGGGATCTCTCTCCAGTTCATATGATCTAAGTTTCATCCTGAGGCAGAACAGGAAGAATGTTCTGAGCTCTTCAAAATGATCACGACTTTGGACAAATGCATTATAACCAGCTTTAATACAAACCTGCTCGCTTTTTGATCTTACGTAATAATCTAGATGTCTGTGTTTTGATTCCTCCCAGTTGTGCACTCAAACTGGTACAGAGATCCATGAAAGAAAATTAATGGACTGGAAGGAAACCTACACTTTTTTTTAATATATCTCTCAACCATGTGCCTCTTTTCCAGTTACCTTTACAGAGAAGAAAAGCATGAAATTCAGCAATAACCAAGATGATAAAAATGAACTCAAATAAGAACTCCCATCATGAATTAAGCTTGCCTCAGCTTCCGAAGAAGACAGAGCCTATGAACAAAGCCTTTTTGATCAATAAAAGCCTTTTAAATAAAATGAAAGCTCTTTCAGACTAATTCAAGAAGCAGCCTACAATGGATAAGATTCAGTCCCTGACGGCCTGGGATCAGTCTTATTTTGCCCTTCCTGTTACTGTCTACACAACAACATTTATTTGGACCTATTACATTTGCTGTAGATGGAAAAATAAATAGATTTCGTACCATGAACATATAAGAAGCATCCAAGAGAAAGGCAGAGCTGTTATGTCCTATGCTGCTATGGCTAACCTGGTGGGCAGTTCACTTTTGACTGCTCACTCCAGCACCCAGGGAGGAAGGTGTGTTCCTTACCTGGCAGAAAGCTCAGTCCTGAATGACCACCTTGTACCTGTCCTCTGAGAAAGGCAAGGAGGATGGATGTGCACTTCACCTCCAATCCTTAGCAGCCACAACCTGGGGTAACAGGAGTAAGAAATATATGAATATAAGGAATAACTTTGCAGGTGATCTGATAGGAAACCCCAAACCCAACTGAAGGAAAAAAAAATAAAATGTGCCCACAGCTCTATTTCCCCACCTCAGTTCTGCTTATCATGATATATCTGCTTCTGGTCCAAGGCTTGGACCTCAGGGCTTCATGCTGCCACTCATCACCTGTCTGGCCTAGCTGATGGAGAATAAGGAGCCAAGAAACCTGAGAGACATTTCTGAGCCAGCAGCCTGTGTTCCCAGATTCCATTTTGTTTTCAGATTTCCAGTCTGAAAGATTTTCATAACTCCCAGTGTATTTCTTTTCAGATTTGTCTCGCCTTAAAATTAGTAAAATGTCAGTTATCTTGTTGCTTTTGTTAAAGAGAGGAAACCATTTTCCATACGCATTTCAGATCTTTTCATGAGGAAAAAAAATGCAAGAATACAGCCATCTTTACTTAGCAGGTTGTATAACTGACCACGAAGGGATTTGATTTCTGCCTATCTGCTTCTGGTTTGCTTCCCAGCTCCGTTTCATTAATATAATTTCTCAAGAAGTTCATGTCATTAATAAAACCAAACCACAGCAATACTTCTCATAACTGCTCTATATCTCTGATGCCAAAGGCTAGTAAAAGGTCTCTAGACTTCAATTTCATCTTTAACTAGTGCTATGCAAGGTAACTCAATGTTACTGGTCCCATTCTGCTATTAAACAGAGGCTCAGAAGAGCACTAAGAATGGTCCCAGGCCATAAAATAGGTAGAAAAAGACAACCAAACCCTCAGTCCTCATCCACAGCCTTTTGGTCTGTCCCAGCGGACAACATTCTTTCCTATGATTGCTAAAAATATTGGGGTCTTCTGTGAAACAGACTGGGATGCTAATTTTTGAGGTGAAATCACCAACCCAACGTGGGAAATTGTACAATGGAATATAATACTCTCAATTTCCTGAACTCTTGTACAGTAAACAGCTTAACAACTTGTTTCCCACAGAGACACCTGTACTTTAGTAGCAGAGAAGATATGACACATATATCTACACAGCCATATTTCCTTTTTTTCTAGCTGTACACACAGATATATATCCATATATGCACAAACATAAAATACATGCATATATATATATCAAAGTCATTAAAATTAAAAGGAACTTTGATGTTGGACTCGGCATGGTCTGAAAAAATGCTAATTCCACCCCAGCAGAGCTGTGGGAATGAACTGCCTGCTCCGTGCACAGCACTTGAGGCACACAAAATGCAAAGCCCTGTTTGGAGGCGAGCACAGAGCCAAAACGCTTCCCTCGAGATGCTTCTTCCCACCCATCACACCTATCACCTGCTCATGAAAAAAACTTCCCACGTCTCCACCGGTTACACCAGTGACCCCCCCCCTTTCCTGAGCATGTGCCACCCCACAATACTCAGTCGCTATCATCACAACACCCGGCTACCTAACAATTACAGTTCTTGTAATTGAAGTGCAGACTTATCTAACTCACCCAGGATGAGATGGTTGGGTGCTTTTGGTACTAATGCCAGTGCTCTTGTGAATGCTGACTCTCAGAGCAAAACAAGGAAAACAGAATAAGTAAACTAACAAGTTTCTAGACTCATTTGTTTAGAATGACGGATTGACAAACATAGTAATTTTTAATTTATTTTTTTTTTTAACAAACAGCTTTTTATAACTCGTAACCCAAAATAAGCCCTGGCCCAGCTGCAGTGCCATGTTAAACAGTAGTTACTCTATATAAGGCTGACCAAATGGGAATATTTGTGGGCCAGTGGAATGAAATTATTTTAGGACTTACACAAACTTTCTCTGGGAGTGGTGAGCGTAGCTGTGGGTAATGTCGCGTATCTAAGAAACAAGTGGACACAGGAGGGATTTTTTTTCCTCCTTCTTCCAAGCCTCCATTAAAACTCAACTAGGTGACATGAAATGACTTGCCCGAATTTCTGTTCGAGGGAAAAGGAAAAAAAAAAAAAAAAGAGAGCGGTGAGCTTTGTTTACCTCTCTATAAAAGAGGGTTAACTCGGTCACTGTACGTATTTTGAGATTCTCCCTCAACCTGGCCACCCATCACGGCTGCTAAACCGCACGGCAGAGCAGCAGGGAGCAGAGGTGCAAAGCACGATGGCTCCTCGCCACCTCCCTCCCACAAAGCCAAACCTGGCCTGGTGGCAAGTCAGACCTTTTTCTTTGACCTTTGCTCGAAATGATGCTGAGCTACAATCCCTGCACACTGCAGTTTTTCATCCCCTCTGTGCTAAGGATGTGCTCGCGCTCCCGATCTTTTATCAGAGTTTGGGCTCACTGGATCTGTTCTACAGAGGCCAAGGGAAGAAGAGCCCAGAAATCCACAACTCCCTCTCAAATATTCAGTTCATTATTTCAAAGTGCCTTGTTTTGAAGCAGGTGAGACAGCAGGGGCTGCAGAGAAAGGAACAAAAGTCCTGTAACCTGGGTCATATCCTGCCTTGTAGGAAGGTGAGGGTTCTGTGGGGAATCCTAGAAGAGGCTGACAGAGCTTTCAGAGTGGTAATGCTTAGTTCAAAAAACCTGCAAAAATTAGTGGCATGCCATTCTGGTGCAAGTGGCAGTTTTCCAGTTTCCAAAATATCCCTCCTCCTTATGTCACGGTAAAACAGAGCAAAAATGGAAAGTGGTTTAGCAAGTAGGAACATTGCAATTCAAAATAGACTCAGAGAGGATTAAAGCAAATACCCAGACTGTTCTAACCTGTGTTTACAGCCCAAATACTGTACCAATTCCTGTTATTCTCAGGGGTTTCTTCCTGTGTTGTAACATTCTCTCTGGGATTAAACTTGGCCCATGCAACATATGACTCATCTGACTACAAGTCCATGGGCATGTGCTGCAGATTTTGCAGATGCTTATCACTGACAACCCATCCTACAGCCTCAGAGCCCAATGCAGCACATTACACGTGGGTTTTTGCTGGAGGGGTAGGAAGAAAATGACAGCATCTGCCTAACACTAAACGTTCATCCTTAATTGAAGACTTCAAAAATAAGTCCGTTTTCTGAGCAGGATGGTGGGTGGAGAATAAAATAAAACTAGTTTTTAATTATCTCAGTTAAGCTCAAGTCCATTTCCTAGTTAATGTGCACCTTTATACCTGGGGATTTCAAGTTAAAAATTGATTGCTATGGAACTCATGTCTGTTATCTGCAGCCCTAAGCACTGACAAAGGCCAAAATCATCCCAGGTAGGACTCCTCTGCCTTCCCTGATGTAAAACAGATTCACTGTTTTCAGGTTTGCTTTTCATTCTACCTGACTTTCTGCATTCCAGAAGATAACTTCTTTTTCTGCCTGTCTCTGATTAGTTCTTTGAATTACCTCCACATTATGTGATTATTCAGCTCTGAGTCCAATCCTCCCCAGTCTTCATTCTCTTTCAATGACCTGCACAAGTGCCAGTGCCAGACTGATGCTCAGAGACACAGCAGTGCCTTTAGAGTTACAGTGTTAAATTCACGGGTGAGATCAGGTTCAGCTGCAACAAATGACAAAATGTAGCAGGAGGTAATTCAAAGAACAAAAATTCACAGAATAGAAAGAGAGGAAGGAAGAAAGAGAGAAAAGATAACCATGCAGAAGCAATGGACTTGTGTGATACACCACAGCCTCATAGTACCTCTGTACAAATACTGTACAGATATAGCAAGGGGCTGTAAAACTTCTGAGCTCTTAATTACCAGTTCAAGTCACAATTGGTAAGGATCTTCTAACAGAAAGGAATAAAAAGCTGATCCATTGACTGGATGCTGAACATCTCACCTGTAAACATCTCCTCCTCAGGCTGTTTGCCAGTGGGAAGCAGCGATCCTGAGCTGGGACAGCAGCTTCTGTTGTGAGGTTCACAGAAGGGACTTCACCAGTACTGGCAGACCCTGAAAGAGAAGGAAATTCACACTCAGTAACAGATGTGATCTCCACATTTCCCCGAGTCACTGACTGCTGGAGAGCCCAGCTCTTTTCACATGCTGAAAGTTTGATATATGCTTAAAAAGTGTGTGAGTCTAGGCCTGGGAGACTTCAGGCATTTCAGTGCATTGGCAAGTGCATGAGAGCCCAGCTGACCACATGACATGCCTGTCAGTATGAGCTAACCAAGAGCCAAAGCCTCTCTCTGAAACAACGCCTGAAGTCAGAGCAGGCTGTGCCACCTTCTCCAGAGTTAGATCAGCAGAAGGTAGGTAGATCAAGGTACCCGTTCACCTTTAGGCATGTACCTTACCTGCAGAGAAGCAGAGCTTACTAATGCAGAAGCGGTGAGCCCTCAACTCAAGGCTCTGCTGACTATCAGGAGAGTTGGCCTCCTACCTTCGGAGCCCTGATCCTCTCTCTCAATGCTCCACTGTGTAAGGACAACTCTACACTCATATTTCTACTTTCACTGGCTAAGACTGGACTCACATGAATATCATCTTAGTTTTTTCCTGTTTAGATGTATATGAACCTACAACCTTCCTTTAAATCCAATCGAGGGACGTGTGACACAGAAATTACCAGATAATCGAGGAGCACTATGGAAAACAAATATACATACCCTTTATTCCATTGGGTTGCTTTAAAACACAATGCTGTGGTTTATTCCTTCTCTCCCAATCTGTCACCAGCACTCAGCTACAGGGGAGAAAACATATTTAAATTAAACTCAATCATTATGTCTAGTTCATTACTAACACTTTCCAAACAGTGCTGAACCTCTTGCATAGGCACTTTCTGCTATAAACCCAAACTATAAGGCAAATAAAGCCACAACTGACAGCATTTACAGACCTGGGCTACACTCTGAATTAAAATATAAGAAATATGCAATAAATACAGCAACAACAACAACAACAAAATTAAAATATCTGAGTTCTGCAAAAGCCACTTAACTTCCCAAGCCCAAAATGTTCATTGCAGCCTTTAAATCTGAGAGATGTGCGTGTGTGACAGATGGCTGCTCCTGCAGCACAAGTAACACACCACCTTTGTACAAACAGTGTATTGCACAAATACTCCTCAGCTGATTTCTACGCTATCCATGTCAGGTAGGATCATTAGCACCATTCCTAATTTTACTGATAAGAAGGTTGAGATAGAAGGGTGGAGAGGATTGTTTAAAGAGAGTAAGTAAGTAAGCATGCTCCCATCTCTGAGTCCATGGGCGGGGAGTTAAATAAAAAAATTTCAAAAATCTTTGGCACAGTTTGACCGAATGCCAACTGACATTTGAACACTTAAAAAAAAAAAAAAATCAAACAAACAAACAGTGGACTTCAGCTCACACCCAAGGTTCATTGCTAATGAAGCATTTATGTTGCACTGAAACATGGCTTAGCTGAAGTATCCATTTTTAACTATCAACTGAAGTGAAGACATGCAAATCAATGTTCCCTAAACAATAATTTTCCTCTAGAACACTTCTTCTTTTTTAACATAAACTCTTATCTAACATAACCCATTTGAAGTATTCTATCTGCAGAGTTCAGCAATTAGCTCTGTAAATTGTTTTCCTTGAGTGTATGGAAGGTTACATTACATAGTGAAATATAATGTGTTTGCTACAGTGAATGAAAACCTCCCTTTGAACGATGATTATCTTTCAGAAAGGCTGGGATAAGGGCCAGACTACCAAAACAAATTCAACTCAGCTATTAGAGTCCTACTTGTACATCCAAAGTCCCCTGTCATTTCATGCAAGTATCCACTTTCAGTGCATCTTCAGAGGTTTTCAAATATAACTGTTGATATGTAACACCCACGGACCATGTTTTCCTGAAAACGTGGACAGAAAAATCCAATCTGAGGAATAAAAAAGCAAGCAAATAGGAAATGGATGCAAAGAAAAGCACAGAAAAAGGGAAGGGGCTGTACATAAAAGAGTCAAATGAACGCAGGAGATGGCACTGAGGGTACTTCAAATGCTACTGAAAGTGAGGACAAGGATGGAGAGGCTACACCTCATCTGTCTGCTAATCCAGAACAAACTCGTGAGAGTCACAGAGATTTGTAGTGAAACAGTATTTCACGTGGAAGTTGTTAAAAGATTGCTGAAAGTCACCCAAGTCATTCTGCTGCTCAAAACATGGCTAACCTCAAAACTGAATCTGATGCTGTCCACTTGAGCTCTGAAAATCCCTCAGAATAGAGATCCCCCAGCCTCGCTGGGCACCTGCTCCAGTGCCACACCACTCTCCCAGGCTTGGGGTTTTCCCCGACCTATACCCAGTCAGAATTTCCCTTGCTGCAGCTATGACAGAAGATTTTTTTTATCTAGTTGTTTAAAGAAGGTTTCATTCAGCTCTCCCTCTCAGGCAGGTGGTTCACAGGAGATGCCCACCATGACACCCTCTCCTGTCGGCCTCCCCACTCTGATCCTGACCCACAAGCTCTCAACACCCACTGCTACTCCTCTGCAAAAAGCACAACCCTCTCCCCTTGTCTTCCACGTACAACTTTGCGCGAGTGCCGTATCCATCCAGCCCTCCAGCCACAGGGAACTATCCCACCACGCCTGCCATTCCAACAAACCTTCATGAAAGCCCTTAATACTGAGCTACTAAGGAAATAAAAGCACTGTTACACACAGCAGGTGAAGCAAGGCACGCAGAGGGCAGGTTGCCCAGCTCTGTGTATCAGTGACAGAGCTGTGAAGACAATATAGGAACCCAAACTTCTCGTCTTACATGTCACCTTTTAGACTAAACAGCCTTTGACGATGCCTTAGAGGGCAAGATGAGAAGGAAAGCTTCTCATGGAGAACAGTCACACAGGGCCAGATGCTCAGCAGATCAAAACTCCACTGCTTTCAATGAAGCTATGCCAATTTACATCAGTTGACAACGTGACCTATATAATGAAAACTAGCTTGAAGCAGCTAAGGAATAGAACCTTGATTTATTCCAAATACATTATATTTAACGCTGTCACTTATCTTTTACATGCCAACATGCACGCTCAGGAGACAGACACGTTTGGATACTCTCAGCTGGGAATCGTGTTCTTGCAAAGCTCCTAGATGATGCACATACTGTCTCTATTTGTGTTCACCCTTTCAGATGGCATGGTGCCCACAAAACAAGCTGATTAGCACTTGCCCTGGGCTATCAAGGCAAGGCAATGGTATGTTTAGATCAGCAAACTGCATAACAATATAAATGTCATCTATTCTACAAGAAGCTCTGGCAGGATGTGCATCTTGCGCTTCATTGCATGTATGTGCCAAAAAGAAACTCAAAGACTTGCAAAGGAAAGACAGGCACGGGATTCGCCAGCCCCCTCGGTTGCCAAAACATGCTCTACAGCAGTGGGTGCCTCATTATAATCCCCAAGGACCATCTCCCAGGTGTCAGATTGTACGTACCGTGAACACTACTGGTACATATATATATATATACACGCATAGCATTTTTTTGTTCAGCCAGGCTCATAAGCAGAAAACGAACCCCAAGCAGCGTGGCTGGCACAGTCCAAGACATGATCTGTACACTTGCCCAGAAAAGATGGCATCCAGCCTAAACAGAATAGCCCTGGGTGGTCACTAGCTGGTTGTGCAACGTCTTTGCTGCCGGGGCAAACTGTAGCAATACCTAGCAGATACAATGGATAATGGGCTAAGGACACTGAGTTTAGAACACTAGCTGGAGTGCACGCCAGGCATCTAATGGCCTGGCACTCATTAGCATTTGATTGTTACTGGAGACCTATACGACATGAAATGATGGTCTCACTCCAGTTCCTGGTGAGCAAATGTCAGCACCATTATCACAGTACGCATCCATCTTAGTGGTCTTACCAAAGAAGTCGAGGGCTGAATGGGAAGAAAGGCTGATCTATGTCTCATTGTCAGCGGAGGGGACTTTCCAGGACAGAGCTGTGGTGAACTAGGAGGGGTCAGAACTGCTGCCTGTACCAGTCCTATGCAATTCTTTAGCAGATGGGTCAGGATGCAGAAAGAGGAGATACAGTGCAGGAAAGATGGTACCATAGATAGGTCAGGATGCAGAAAGAGGAGATAAAGTGCAGGAAAGATGTACCAAAAGAGAGAATGCTGTCGGAAAAGGATAGGAAAGACACCACTGCAGACAAGCACAAAAACATCATGGCATGACATGCTAAGTGGGTGGTGGAATAACACACCCAGATCATCAGAAGCAGAAACAGCACTTTAGGTACAGAACTAAACAGGACATTGTCACAAATTCAAGGAATTCTTAGTAGATGTTCCAGGGCTCTCTGCAATTTACATTTTGTTCACATACTAGGAACCAATAGCAGTGCTAAAGGTAAACCCTCAACCTTTCTGTGTCAACGAATCCGACCGCCTGAGGCAGAGCTCTCAGCACTCTGCAGTCTTCCAACAGTTTCCTTGTTTAGCAAACTCAAGAGCTTTCTGCAAAGTTTGTATAAATTCACAACCCGATGCTTTATCCCTCCTATTTATTAATGACTATTGTTTGCTTTATGAAAGATTTATTTTCACGACAAACATACAAACCACTTGAACTAAAGGTTGTGTGAGTGAGGCTTCCTTCTCTGAGAAACTCCTTCGTCATTCCACGTAACCTCACTGCAGTTTAGTTCACTGTAAAAGTGTCTGGTCAATGCTAGAACCACAGCACAGACTGCACAGAGTGACTCTCCTAAGGAGATTATGCCAAGTGTCACTTAGCATTAAGTTTCTGCTTGAAAATGGAAGTTTTTTATTCTTAGTTATGCTAATGAAGATCAGAAAAGATACTTCGCATTTCTAACATTAAAGTGGAGCCCTTAACTTTTTGAGAATCCTTAGTCATGCCCTTCTGCTATTGCATATTCCTCATAAATTCATATTTACAATACTTTATATTAACAACTTCTTCTATTTCTGAAAATAGAAATCGTTCTGAAATGCTTTTGTTTGGTTAGCAGTATCCAGATGCATTAAACTTCTGTTACATAAGAGGATTTGTACTTCATCCTAAAGTTTTCAGGAAAAAGATATTTAAAAGATTATGAAATATGCTTGGGATAAAGTACGAAAAAAAAAAATGTTGGAACATATCCATCAATATTTCAGTACAAATTCTTGAAGCACCAGAATTACATGGTGCAATTATCTTTCAGAA
Organism: Actenoides lindsayi; assembly: GCA_025331215.1. Classification (NCBI taxonomy): domain Eukaryota; kingdom Metazoa; phylum Chordata; class Aves; order Coraciiformes; family Alcedinidae; genus Actenoides; species Actenoides lindsayi. The sequence continues at coordinate 83,597 of WTSP01004498.1, read as the reverse complement.
TGTATAGCTTCTAGCACTGATCTTTACGTTTAACAGGAAAAATAGTTTAATGCTTGGTAAATGAACGTTAATTAAGATGCTGGGAAAAATCCTGTCATAATTGAATAATGAAACTAATGCAGCCTGTGCATTTGTTTAAAAGGTCTCTGCTACTCTCTCTGTACCAAGTGTTACTGGCCTTTCATGTGGTACTCTTGCCAACACAAATGTTGGCCAATGATTCTTTCTGACCATTGTCCAAAGACCAGGTTTGGACTCTCACAGCAAGCGGTGCCATCCTCCATGTGAGATCTTTAACCAAGTCAGCCGTACTTCAGATGAGCTGGACAACTGGAGCCTGGCTCCAAGAAAGCATCATGTAAAGGACTTGGATTCCTGTCAAGGGTTTTGCTTTTTTAAGAGAAAAAAACAATTAGAGAAAATTATGTTAATATGGCAGAGTCAATCATTTTTGGGGGTTGGTTTTGGTTTTTTTCCCTTCTATTCAGCCCTTGCAGAAATAGTTCCTAGTTGCCTATCCACTGATCCACCTGCTTTCCAAAGTCTTCGACAAATTAGTCTGGGGTTTGACCACATACCATGTCAATACTAGGTCCATTTATGGCATGTATATTTAAGATGAGAAACAGGGCAGGTTTTGCAATGGTAATGTGGGACATAAGAAGAGGCCAAACAAAGAATCCCATTGACATAGCTTGTGTTTTGGATCAGGCCCACTGTGAATTTGAAGACGGAATAAGAAGCAGGATGGCTATTCCCTTCCAGTAAATATGCAAAGTTCTCTTCTCACATACAATGGAAAGAGTTTTGCACTGATGTAGATCACGGCCCATGGATAATCAGCCCACTATTCACTTCCCCAGCTTTGCGGAAGCGTAATCAGGAAAGCATTATGAAGAAAAACCTGCCCTGCAGGGATAGACTTGCTTTAATAATGTTTATGACTTGTCCATATTGTATTTATGTCTGGAAGTTGATTTCTTGGGTTTTCCCACCCTTCCCCCACTCTCAGCCCCAAAGACAATTTGCAAGCTGAATCCTCCACCAGCATAAGTGGAGGAAGCACCAGTGACTCATAGACAGTGCTCTCCCCCCTATATGCTCAGTATCATATCCAGAAAGAATGCTGGATTTTATCTAACACACAGGTCAAAGCTCACCTCTTACTGAAGTGACCAGTCCAAAAACAAGCCCACGCTTCACAAATTGAGAGGTTTGCACTGAAAGAGCAGCACTGGTCAGCTACTGGCCTCCTGTCACACTTGTCTTGAAAACAGTCCAGATTCATGCCACAAACAGCAATAATAAAAGAAAATGATTGAAGAGTTCCCCAGTATCTGCCAGGCTCACAATTTTTATTGAGCCTTACAAATGTGTCATCAATACTAGTTCTTTTAAAGCCATCAATCTTAGTCACCCAAATCCATCACAGGGAACAAGTCCCAGAGAGGAGCCAATCTGCAGAGCAATTGCAGAACGGCAGGCTGCGAGAAAACCCAGGCAGAAATTTCCTTCATCTCTCTACTCTCAGACACGTTCTGCAGGCAGCAATCTGCTGGGTTTGCTCTTGCTGCGTTGTTCTGCTCCGATTTCCCTGCTCCCTTCTGCAAAATCTGCCTCAAACTTCCCAATTTTTCGATGCTTTCAAAAGGCACCGCCTTGAAGCTTGATTTGGCTTGTGTGGCAGTTAAATTTGACAGCATTCAAAGGCACGCATTGAAATGAAATTTCCAGGGAAGAAGATACATAGGAATTTATCAGTTACAGGAATTTCTTGCCCTTTTTGTTGCCTTTTACTGTTGTCGAAGTGCTTTGACTAACAGTGCTGTAAAGCCATGAGGACTCCCAGGTATCACTGATTTTGTGGGTGCCTGTTTGATAAGATCCAAAGCTGACTGCATCGGACAGCAAACCTTTCAGACACATCCCCCTACCCAAAGGGCTAATGGATTCCCTTGGACTTGCAAACAGCTCCTGAAAATCAAGCACAGCCCATTTGAGCACAAACACCCCAAGGTGAGACAAGGCCATCTGTACCATTTTGGGACCCAACCCACGCTGCAGCATGTATGCGTTTGGGCTCCCCAAACTCCTGGCTCCTTCCAAGCCCTGGAGCAGGCTCCTGCTTGCACATAAACACTGTGGAGATCAGGCAGATCTGATCTGGAGAGGCTGAGCCTGAGAGCACGCTGAACTACACGGAGCGTAGCTGCAGAGGTCACAACCAAAGTGAGAAAGAGAGCTTTTGTTCACGGCCTTGGGGCAACTCCCTGACTTCTGCAAGGAGCAGCAGGAGTCACTGGCCACGGCTCTGATGACCTCTTCTCGGCAGCAAGTGTGTGCAAGCAACCAAAGGCAGGTCGAGGGGAAGGTCCACAGCTCTTGTGCCTCACTGCTGCACTGGATGTAAATCTTTGTTCTGTTTTATAACGCTAAGGTTCTTCTAAAAGACATAAAATAAACAAGTCAGTCATGTTTTCACTCTCCGGTGCACCACTAAGCACCTGTATTTGTCCGCAAGAAAAGCCCCTTAAAGCCACAAGGTTTCTTTTTTTATTTACCTCTGTTATCTTTGCTTATTTTCTATGAAGAAAAGTAACCCAACCTTGGTTTAGTATAAACCTAGCCAGAAACAAAAACCCTCTTGAATTCCTCTTCATTATAAATGGATTGTCAATGTGTTAAATAAATCAGTGAAAATGGAAATCCAAAAATAAATAGCCATCCTGCTGTTGCTATGACAACTCAAATTTTTTACCTGGACAGAGATTTTATGTTTCACAGTTAGTAATCACCGAAAAGGAGGGTCAAATTTTTTTTAATCCTGGCACATTTCACCACCTACCCCCAACACAAAAAAGGGGATTATTTTTGGTTACTTCTTAGCAAATGAGGGAAGATCAAAGAGAGGAGCTATTTTTCATTCCAGACAGGAGAGAAGAGATACACATACCATTTACAACAACACAGCTTATAACATCTACTCAGCCCAGAAAGGACAGAGAGTGCAAAATATTACAGTAGGATTTCAAAGGCTTTAATGTGGCCCTGCTATGCAATAAGCACAGCACGTATAGAACAAGATTAACATATCTTAAAACCGTATTTGGCTCCTCTGTTAAGGCAATTTTACTCTGGTAAAAAGTAACATCATTTCAGAACATCAGTGGGAAGTAAATATTTTCCAGCTTGTGCCATCATCCTTGCCAGTGAAATGTGTCTCTAAATAACCCAGTAAAGTTAATAAACTGCCCAGTCCTTAAAATGGTAGAAATCAACCCAGCTCCCTCAAACTCCATGGCTAGGGAAGGCCCAAAGCACTGAAAAATCAGGGCCACGCATTACAGTGGTATTAACTTCTGGGTTATATCTTGTCCTCTGGGATGTTAAATACAGTGAAAATCAGCAGAGGAGAGAGGAAAGAGCGACGAAGGAGACCTCAGGTGTCACAGAGCTTTGAGCTGGTATCACCTGGGAATCCCTCGGCCAGCCTAGAAAAGTCACATAAAGGTCTTTTACTTCATTTTTTTTTCCTGCCCAAAATAGTCTACTTAGTACCTCCTCATCTGGAGGGTGGATTCAGGTCAGAGAACACCTTCATCTCCTGGCTGGTACACCTTTCCTTCACCCCAAGAGGTGACAAAGACAGACAAAATCTCCCAAAAAGTTCAGAAATTCCGAAGAGAGAAGAGAGAAGAGAGAGAAGAGAGAGAAGAGAGAGAAGAGAGAGAAGAGAGAGAAGAGAGAGAAGAGAGA